>CM034465.1:19467834-19657744 GCA_019925255.1 Litchi chinensis | reverse complement strand
GTTTCTCTGCTTGAGCAATCTCCTCCCGAGCTCTAGCAGCCTCTTCCCGAGCCCTAGCGGTCTCCTCCCGAGCTCTGATGAGCTCTTCTTTAATCACAGCCACCTCTTTTTGCTGCTGGTTAGCTCTATTTTCTGCAGATTCTGCTCTTTTTACAGCCACGCTCAGCTCGCCCTTTACTTTCAGCAGCTCCTCGTGAATCTTGCCAACCTCAAAAGTAGCTGCTTCCCTGCGTGCTGTTTCCTGGGACAGAGCCGCATCAGTTTCCTTAAGCTTGTCCTCCAGTATTTGGTGCTCCTCTTTGAGGAGATTCACTTCGCCCTGCAGCCTTTCCCTCTCTTCTTTAAGCTGCTCCTCGATCATTCTAAAGGCAGCCTCCTCGCCCATCTGATCCTCGATCCTCGATCCTCTTCAGCAACTTCATGAAAGTCATGCCCACCTGGAGAGGATAAAGGCGTTAGACCCAAATCAGAGAGATTCGATAAAAACAAAGTAAAAATGAAAGGATTTGAAGCTTACCAATGTTGTATGACGGACTTCATAGCCTACCAGCTTCCTATCAGTGAAGTCCGACCTCGGGAGCTTCGGGATACGATTTTTTAAAACATCTGGGGCACAGGTAAGAAAATCCTTGAAATATTCCATCTCCGCCTCCCTGTCAGCTTGTAGGTCAGGATCCTTAGTCGTTTCATCCTCAACCAGCTCGGATCGCTCTGAGGTCTGGGCGCTCGAGCTCCCCGCAATGATGACAGCCCCGGGCTTCCTGAGCTCCATTACCTTCTTGCGCTTGGGGGCTGGAGACTCCGCAATGCCTTTCCCCTTTCTCCTAATCAAGGGCTCCTGATCAGGGGAAGCTGAACCCTACTCGATAGAGGTCCTTGTTCTCTTGGATGCAGGCGGAGGAGTCTGTTCCCGACCTCCCGACTCCGGAGCTGGCACCCCAGCAGCTACATCAGTAGAAGGTGGAGGCTCCTGACGAGGTGGATCTAGAGAATCGTCGTCCACCATCACGACCTCTGTCTCCCCAGGCGGTGCAACAGCTTGGAGGGGAGGAACCCTTAGTGTAAACCTACGCATGTCGTCCAATGAAGTGTTTGTGGTGGAAAGACTCTTTGAAGAAGACACAGATTCGAGCTCAGGCTCAAATGCAGGCTCGGGCTCTGGCTCGGGCTCGGGTTCAGGATCTAGGCCAAGAGGCGCAGCAAGGACCGAACGGACTTCATTTTCCTGTCCGCGAACTCCCAGGTCTCGGTTTATATCCAGAAGGGGGCCAGAAACAGGTGGAGCAAGACCTAGGATTACCAGCTCGGAGTTTGAAGGAAACAAGTCGTCACCCGCGTCCTTGGCCACTGCAAAGGTCTCTAGGATCTCGGTCTCCTCTTCAGTAAGCTCGATCGTAGGACTGGAGACGACTGTAAAGAAAGAACAAACCCGTCAAATAAAAATATATTAAAAATATATATATATTTCCGTGAGCAAGCATCCGCAACTACCGGGTGAGTAAACGAATAAGGTATTACGCAGGTCGGAAACAGAGAGGCAGGTGACCCAAATCCAGTGGGACTTATATTCACCCACATTAGACTTGGTACAATGTTGGGGCAGATATCGTTTACAGGGAGGGTTGCGGCATGACACGTAGTACAGCCTGTCCTTGGGCTCGGTCTGGCGACCATGAGTCCCCTTGAAGCTGTATAGGTAGCAGATAATGCGAGGAGTAGGGGGTCCGAGCCCATACTTAATGAAGCCAGCAGCTAAAGTGGTCAGGTGGGCGTAAGAATTTGGGGTGAGCTGAAAGGGGGCGAGCCTCAGATCGTTTAACAGGGTCACAAGATAGCTGGGGATAGGGAACTTAAGCCTGAGCTCCATGTGCTCGCGGCTTGCTGCAACAAAGCCAGAAGGTGGATAGGCTGCGTGATCACTCTCCCGCGACACATTAGCCCTACACCCTAAGTGAAAATCGAACTCTCAAGCTAGGGCCTGCAGACCTGTAAGAGTTATACTGGAGGTAGTGTGGCGGAAGGTAGTTCGAGCTTCTCTCTCCTCAGCCTCAGTCTGGGAAGTAAAAGGCCCAATTTAAGCAGCAGGCTCCTCCGCGACCTCACCACTCCGAGAGGTCGCTCCCCGTGTTTCTCTAACCTGCTGTCCTATGCCCTCCTCAGGAGCGGAAACTCCACCACGAACGCGACTGCGGCGTGAGCGACCTGACATCTACAGAATGGGAACGACATCAGAGCTCTGAGAGCACACCGAATCTAACAAACTGCGGCAAAAGACCCCTAAGGTCGATATTCTATACGCCAGGTCACCCACCCCACTGTTAGGGATAATATGGGCCCGAAACACGGACCCACCAGGTACAATCTCCTCCTAAAGCTTAAATTTCTAACCCTATAGCTGCAGGGACTCTATCAAAAAGCGCAGGGGTGAAGTATTCGATGTACCTAAGCTATGTCAACAGATTATAACAGGCCCAAATGAGCTAGAAACCTCAAGCGACATCCACATTGTATCGTCTCAGTTACCACAAACCACTAACAGTGGGATTGTCTAATGAACAAGCAAACGCAGAGATTCAAACAACAAGCACAATAACTCTTAAGTTTGAGACAGACACGTGCACGAATGCAGATATGGCATGGAGATAAAAATAAGCGTTTCTGATCATAAAAAGTCATCGAGACATAAAGGGATGAGGTTCGAGAGCTTACCGTATGTGTGTTTGAGACGAAACCTTGGTCCTGAGACAATAGGAACTCCCACGAAAATGAAGAAGATGCAGAAGAAGCGGAGGAGAAGACAGTGATGGACAAGATGTTAGTGTCGTCTCGAAAAAGCAAGAATGGGGGATCAAAGGAGACGTTCGGGTTATGTTTGTTTCGGTACTTATTCCCCAGCCGTTCGATCCTGCAAAAAGGGTGTAACTGCCACAAGATCTAACAGCTCAATGCAAGCCTCTGTCCCTCGCCATCATGCACTAGCAGTTATAAGACGTGCACATTTAATGCGTACGGCCCGAGACGTGTTATGTGGCCCCAATGACTACATGACAGCCACGTGTCGACGGTTACAAGACAAAATTGAAGCGACACCTGAAAACCCGCAAACGGGAGCCAGAACTGCATTTTTTAATAAGCTCCCAGTCCGTAGACCGCACTGAGAGCTGGGGGGCTTGTGTTACGATCGTTTTCTCGACCTGGATAAATGGGTCAATGAAAGCCCAATTGGACATGAACAGAAGTCAAGGCCGAGAAGGCCCATACTCCCAATCGCTGCCGCGAGCATGTTCAGATCGCAAGGTCGCCCAAGTCGCAAGCTCGCGCTACCTCCAGATCGCCCCAGCATTACTTCGCCAGTGTCAACCCCTGCCCAGCTTGCTTGGTCTGACAGACCCTAGTCCGCTCCAAGAGAAACCTTTTGTAGCAAGTCATCAGAATCACCAACTCTCCTGACTCCACGCTAGAAACCATCCACACAATTACCCAGAAGCATTCAATGCGGCGGCTGTGCATTTAATGAAGGAAAGACCTTTTCTGGTGCATTAAATGCAGACGTGTGTAGGGAGAGAACAATCATCACCTTTACAATAAATGAAGTATGACTTATGTCAGGATTAGTTGAGATTGTCATAATTCTAACGTGTATTACATTCTTTTGTATTTCTTTTTATCATCTCCCCCTCTCTATAAATATGAGAGATTTTTACTGTACAAAGGGGCTGAAAAAAGACTAGAGTACCATCACTCTGCCGAAATTACCTCAGAGTGGCCGAGGATGTAGGCGTAGTCGCCGAACCACGTAAAAATCCTTGTGTTTTGCATTCTTCCTTCTCCCTCTTGTCTTCATTGATCACCTCATTACACTCACCGAATTGCCACGACCAACATTCCTTCACCTTAATTAAGCTCTACCAATCTTAAACCTCATTTACTGCTTATTTATCATACATCTGTCACCATTACCACTCCTTAATTACCTCGCTCGCAGTCTGGGCCTCAGAATCTCTGGGTTGACCGTTTTCAAACGTCAACAATTAATAAATTAACTCATCCATTAAAAGCTATTCATATTTTCATAGCAATTTGAAGATCAAGTAGAAGAAATAGATGCTACCAAAGACTGCCATTTTTACCTTATTCAGATTTGAGACAAATCAATCAATGACATTCAGTTTCGGCAGACGAAAAAGTATATATACCTTGTTTAGATTTCAGACGAACTCAGCATCATCTGAATTTCAGATGAAGATAACAAAGGCTATCCAAGACTCACAATTCCTATTAGATACAAATGGTTGCTGTCCAGTCTCCCTATTAGATACCAATGCTTCCATATGTATATGTATACATGTATACATATATTAAGAAAAAGACAAACAACTTTAAATATATATTTTGATGCTCAATCTCCTTCACTAATAAGGAAAGTGCCACTGCCGAAGAAGACAATTAGAGGGAGACCCAAAAAAAGGAGAGAAAAGGGAGAAGAGAGGGAGTGAGAGAGAGCGCAAAAAACATAAGAGAAAGGGAGAGAGTTTGATATTCTATTTCGAATAAATTAGATATATTATTAAAATTATTTTTTAGTAAAATTACTACATTAAACAAAGATGCTAACGGTAAGGGATTTTTTAAATGATTTTGTTAAAGTCTAGGTGATTTTTTTTTTCTTTTATAACCAGTATAACGTATCATAGGGTGCTTTTTTAACCAAAACTGAAGCTACATGGTGGAACTAATTATTTTAACGGACAATGGGTTGTTTTAAACAAGAGTAATTATATGTTTTCTAAATTTTTTTAACCAAACTTATGATCAAATAATATGATATATGAGTTATCAGCATCGTATTATTTATTATATCATTTCATAATTTACATGAGTTTTACAACTCATATACCACATTGTGCTTGAATTTGGAAAAAAAATTTAAGAAGCTTAGCATTAATTTTTATATAATAACCCAAAAATAAAAGAAAAAGAGAATACACAAATATGAGTTTAGTGAAAATAAAGTTACTAACGGTGGTCAGTTTGGTTTAGTAGTGTTGTAGCTTTTAAAATAATGATTGTTAATTGTGCTGAAGGGATCATCTGTTGTAAAGTTAACTAGAATAGCGTTTGGTAAATTTTATGTTAATTGCTGTTAAGTGTTAAGTTATAAAATATCGAGAATAGACATAAAAATAATATATTCTAATCTATAGTCGGTATAAATATAATTCTATATATAATGTCTTTTATTAAAATTAATAAAGATGATTTGGACATTTAAAAGATTCATTAAATCCTAGAACAAATTATTTTACAATCACCTTACAAAAGTAATCTTCATTTACTTCATAACACTGCTGTTAAATTTATCCATATTATTAAATCATCAATTTTGAAAATTTTGCTAAACATCTTTTTCATATTTAAAATATTAAATAATTAGATTTTAATTTCTCAAAATTAATACGAAAAGGGGGCCTAAAACATTAAATGAGGACCATGCATAATTAGTTACGTAACTTTCTAAAACAAGTATAAATACTAAGCAATTAAAGATACTGTTAATTTCTTTTTCAAATATCAGATATTGACGGTTAAAATTTACAAGGTGTTATATATACAACCTATTTTAAGGGAAAATTCCAAAAACCTCCTCATGGATTCACAAAGTACCCATTTTTTTATTGTTTCCAAATGAACCAAAAACCTCCCTAATCTTTTGTAAAGTACCAAAAACATCCCTTCAGTTGTATATTAGAGTCTCTATGTATTTTTCTAAGGGCAGTTTTGTATTTTCAATTTAAATTACTTTAATTATATATTTTAATGAAATAAAAAACAAATAATTTGACATTTATTTCTTTTTACTATTAGTTGTTATGTAGCTTCATTTAATATAATACAAACAATTATAATAAATTATTTAACAAATACTAAAACACTTGTATATATATTAATAATATTTTTATTCATCATAAAAATATAATTAATTATTATAGTAAAGTAAATTTTTTTTGAAAATTATAGATAGATAAATAAATTATTATAGTAAAGTAAATTACATTTATATATTTAAATAAAAATATAAACAAAATATTTTTAAATTAAACTACTGTTGCAACAAAAGTTAAAATTGTAAAGTAATATATATTTTAGTTATTATAATATTTTATTAATTACATTTAAAAAGAATCTATATAATGTAAAATTAAAACAAATTTAAAAATATATTATCTTGAAAATGATAAATTTGAAAAAATATATTTAAAAAACCGTTAAGTGATTTGATATTTGGATAAAAGTTAAAAATTGTAGTTTTTTCTCTTTTAGTGATTTTTGGTGATTTTAAGTGGTTTGATCACTTAAAAAAATAAATAAAAATCACTTAATAAATGTAATTCAGACTCATTAAGTGAAAAGTGATAAAAACAAACGACCCCTAAGAACTTTTATCTTTGCATTTAATTGCAAATCACCGAAACATATTTAAAAGATTTTACTTTAAGTCTACCCTCCTCAAAATAATTTATTTTCAAATTAATCCTAATTTTTGTACTACTCAATTTTTACAAGAAATATATTTGAAAAGAAAAACCTAAACATATCTTATCCCAAATTATCTTGGAATTATAATATTATATTTTAATTTACAATTTGAACATTTATTTTTTTGGTTGCTTTTTTAAATATATTAATATATTTAAATAGATAAATATGATTAATGCTATTATATTTTTTAATCTTAATTTAATTAATGAAATATTATTAATATCTACATAAAAATATTTTAGAGTTTATTAACAAGCCATAAATTAATGCAATCTCTATTACATAAGTACCCTTCTATCACATACATATTGTTGACAATCTGCCGGGTATAATACATATACTGCAGCCCCTCTCAACTCCAGCGGTCTTGTGCCACTCATGGGTAGAGCTACCAATTATTAGAAATGTAGATTTCTCCGTTTTAATTTTCAAAACAAACTTACTTCAGCCATTGTCCAACAACGTGACCTATGATAGAGAATTAATGCTCATGCGATGTCGCTACACATCAGGAGGTAGTTTAAAAAATAAAATTAAATAGAAGCAAAGTTGGCACAAAATTTTCACTCTAGCTATCATGACCCAAAGTTCAGGCAAGTATCTTTTAAGTTTAGTTTTGCTTCAGGTCATAAGATTCATGCAAATGTCCTTCTCTTGACATCTCAAAAGATTCCATAAAGTCGAGATAATTCGATTTGATTTCATGTTGTTACGAAATCTTCCCGTCCAGGCGAGCCAAATCAGAACTTTGACCCAAAGCTAACCAAATCCAAATTGATTTTGTATTAGCCCATCTCATTGAGATCCAGCCCAATTTTGGTTGGTGTTATATATATATATATATATGACTTTTATAATCAAATATATCTAATTTTAAAAAGTAAGGACTAACCAATTAAATTCATCTATTACATTCTCTCTCATATTTAATTTAAATGCAATGGATTAATTTGATTGGTTGATCCTTATTTTTAAAATTATGTATTTAAAAGTATTTTACATATATAGTAATTTTATGTCTCCCAACTTTAAAAAATTAAAACGAATTAAATAAATTCATCTATTGTGTTTGAATTAAATAGGAGAGAGAATTTGTTTTAGGTGAGGAAATGCAATAGATAAATTTGATTAGTTTGTCTTAACTTTTTAAAATCAGGAGACATTAACGGTAAAATTAATATATATATATATATATATATATATATGTACACATAGACACACACACAAAAAACAAAATATGTATGATTACAATTGATAACTGTGAATCTGCTTGTTAATTGTTGTAAATTTGATCTGACTCATTTAGTTGTAATTAGATATAATAAAATACAATCAACAATTTTAAAATGCAATCATTTTTTTTTTTTTTTTTAAATCAAGTGTATTGATACTTTAAATGTATTATAGAATGTGATTACATACATACATACATACCTATGTACATATACATATATATTTGTTGATCACATTGTGACTATTTCCAACACTTCCTAACTACACCTTACAATATTGATTTCGCTAAATTAAAACAAAATTTATCATACAGTCACAAGCAATTTTCCTTCAAAGTATAGTAGTACAAATTTGAGTGCCTAAATTATCATATAACATTACATGTGCAAATTAAAATTAGTATAATAGTAAAAGGGTTTTATGTCTTTCCAACTATAATAATTGTAATTAGTACACAATAACCTAGCTAGCAAAATTTATCGAGCGTCTAGTGTTGTAATTGTCACCTCATTAATGGAGTACTTTGTTCCTGAAATAGATGTCTCTGGTTCATTCTTATTGAGAACAAACGTAGGTTTTTTTGGAGAAGGAAGCATGGTTTCATTGCTTAACATAAAAATTGCAGTCGACAAGTTTGGTCGATCTTTCGCATTATCTTGCACGCATAAAAGCCCTACTTGGATGCACCTCAAAACTTCAGTTGCAGGAAACTGATCAACCATGCATGAGTCAACTATCTCTAAGGCTTTACCATTTTTCCAGAGTTCCCATGTCTTCATTCCAACATTACAAGAGAATAAAAATACTCTTAACTTTTATGCCAATATTGTTAACGAGTGAAAAATAAAGACAAAAGATAAGGTAACAAGACTTACATATTGTATCAAATATGATGATGGATCATCAAGGAAAAGGCCCCTGTTTTTTTTGCCACTTATGATTTCCAATACAATCACTCCAAAACTAAAAACGTCTGATTTTGTTGAAAAGACGCCATCTATTATATACTCCGGTGACATATAACCACTGCAAGCCATTGGTATATATTATTAATCTCATTTACAATACAATTCTAGACTATTCATTTAATTTATAGGTAATATATGAAAATATTGTTAACAATTGAATAAATTCATTATTGAGTATGTTTGCTTTGACTTACTGAGTTCCCACAACTTTTTTTGTATTTCCTAGGCCTTCATCCCCTCCAAATATTTTTGCAGTTCCAAAGTCTGAAATTTTGGGTTTTATCTCTTCATCTAAAAGAATATTGCTAGCTTTTAGATCTCGATGTATAATGTTTAACCTAGAATCTTGATGGAGATAAAGAATCCCACGAGCAATTCCTAAGATTATTTCAAAGCGCATTTTCCAATCCAACAATAGCTTTCTAGATTGATCTGTATAAATTACAATAAATCACATATAATAAATGTTAGAGTAGCAGCAAAAGTGCATAGACAAAATTTGCAACATTGAGTAGCCATACCAAAAATGAAGTAGTCCAAACTTTTGTTAGGCATGAATTCATAGATTAACATCTTCTCCCCTTGCTCCATGCAGTAACCCAAGAGACGTACAAGATTTCTATGCTGAAGTTTTGCAATCAATAAAGTCTCATTTTTGAATTCTGAAATTCCTTGTTCAGACTTTTGTGATAATCTTTTGACTGCTATTTCTTGTCCATTAGGTAATTGACCCTGAAAAATCAATTGAAATTCTAGTTATATATGCTTCGAAACAAGCGTTCAGCTTGTTTCACAATCCTTTGCTTCTTGCCTAGATTTATAAATCTGATTAATTTTGCTTATGCCACCAAATATAGGCAACATGTGCATTGAAGTAAAATTACAAATTAAATCTAGCTGTAGAATGATAAAATGTACAATGAACACCTAAGATTCCAAAACTTATTTAAAGCTTTAGTACATGAACTTCTCTCGGTACGTGTTGTTAATAACAAAAGTTACTACAGTATTCTTAAAGATGGGCAAAGAAGGTATAAGCTTAAATCAATAAAATGATTAAAAATATTTTGTCTAAAGAAATTAAGACGCAACTAATTAAAATAAAAAATATAATTTTAATTAGCATCAAAAGTATTAGATAAGGAATTGGAATTTTAACCACAAAATTTTAAGCTTTGCTCTGAAAACACAACTAATTAGCACTTACCTGGAATATAATTGTTTGTCATTAATTACAAGTTTTTTTTTTTCCAAAAAAAGATAAAATCTAAGTTTAGAATTTAAAACCTTCTGTTTTCTAACAAAATTATATGTTCAATGTTATAATGATCACTAAGTTTGACCTACTCATTAATGATTACACATAGGACACTTTTTATAAGCTTTCTTTCAGGCCAATTCCCCATGTACTCGATTAGAAGCCTAAAAATCATCAAAGAAAGTGAACATATGAAAACTGTTTCCAAGAATGGGGACACACTTATAGAATATAACTTACAAAGTTATCTTAATGTCTACGCACTTATAACATATTAACTGGACTCTAATTGATTGATTAATTTATTTTTTGAAAGGGGTCTCTAATCTAACTAAGTAACCGACATACTTAGTTAAAGACTGTGACCACTAAAAAAATATTGAAATATTGGATTGCAAACATTACTCAATACAGAAGAGCGGAAGTACTTACCCATTCCAAATGCAAAAACTTTTAAGTTTAGAATTATAATTAAGACGATTTGAGACCTTATTTTAAATTTAAAAAATTATAATAAAATATAAAGAAGAAATGACCTTATAAACAGGACCAAAACCACCTTCACCAAGTTTATTTTCAAAAGAGAAATTATTTGTGGCTGCAGCAATGGTCCTAAGGTCAAATACTTGCGAATTTTGTTCCTTTGTACCAAAGGACTCCCCCAAGTTTGCTGAAGCCAATGAAATTGTGATTTCCCTTGCTTTCTCTGGCATCAAACACATGGGTAAATTTAATAATGTTTGCTCAACTTGTTAGGCAATCACGAACAGATGAAAAAGGCAAAGAGTGAAATGAAATTAGATTACCCCTTCTTTTCCTTCTGAAGAACCAAGTTGTAGCGACTATCATAAGAAACATTGCAAATAGAGAAGCTATTGCAATCCCCACAATTGTTTTCTTGCCAAGTGAACCGTCTTAAGTAGAAAGAGAAAAAAGATTCGTACTTATGAAAGATTAAATATTAATTGGTGCATTATACATAGAGATGAGGAAAAAAACTAAAAAGAATCTTGAGCCCCATCAACCTATTCCACGAGCATTTAATATGATGCTTTGCATTCACCCACCAATAGAGTTCTGTACTAATTATGATGCATGACCACATAAAAATTTTGATCATGATATCTACCTGCTTTGCCCACTAGTAATAAAAAGTCAAATGTAATCAAACATGAATTTATAGTAACATTAAATATATAGTCTAAAAAAGTTGTTCAGATTCATATCCGCATAACATAAATATGAGTTACAACATCATATAAAATATTAGATAATGTGACGTTTGATATATCAATTACAACTCATATGTTAATTGGATATGAATTTTAATAAATTTTTGGGTAGCCTAACATTACTTAAATTTGTATAATGTGCATACTAATCAACATGTGTGTAAAATGCAACATTTTGCATTGCATGACTTGGATATCATGCAACTAAACTGCTGATTACATGTCTGAGTTGTTCAAGTTTTATCTTATGACACAATTTAGAACAAACCAAATATATGTATGTATATATTATATATATATATATATATATATAGATAGAGAGGCCAGTTTCACTTGGTATTATTCAGTAGACATATTACCTGATTCATCCAGCACGCGTACATATAAATCTTGTCCGGAAGTTATATAACTTCTTGTATCCATCATCACACCATGGTACGTTAAGCAGCCCATCACTCCATCAGTCTCAGGTTGTGCACTTGTGTAAGCTATACAAGAACAATTACTTAAGCACTTATTCTCACACTCTTTTAAGTCCAAACTCATGTCCACAAGTGTGACTGACGTGTCGGGCACCTTCACTAGTGGCACCCTTATGAAACGTCTTCCTCTTTGGCATGAAGACATCCCGCGTTTCCTCATGCACCCAAGTGACCTATTTCCAGAGTCCCGTTGCGGATACCAGCGTTCGAATCCAGGTAGGCATACACACTCATCTATATTAGACTGATATGGATGGCAATTACTATTGGCCCCACAGTGCCCATAATAGTCACACGGCAGATCATTAGGAGCACACCAGAAGCGATTCCAATTTTTTTCTTCACTTTTCCATCGGAACCGACATACATGTCCAGACTCACTGACTATCAGTCGTGATAAGCCAGGAGGATCCTCTGCATGCAGCGTGTAAACTACTTCATTTTGATTATTGACAAAAGTAAATTCAGGGTTAGGATCATAACTAAGAAGCGTTTCAGGTACACCGCTCCATCTTTTCCCAGTCCATGACCCAGCTCGCCACCACTTATTCGATCCCTTGTACGTTATCATCTGAGGATTCCCAGTTGGGTCAATCATGCGTGAGTATTCCCCAGATCCTGGGTCATCCGGAGATTTCCAGGATCTTAAGATCCGATTTAGACCCCTTTTTTTATCCAGCCCAAGTTTCATAAGTGGAAGCAAAGTATCTGTAGGATAATCAAAACTTTCCCACAATATTTTGGAGCTATTTTCAACCAACCGTAGTACAAGATTTCCTGAATCTGAGAGCTGAGCTACAGTGCCGTTCAGGGAATTGAACGAGACATTTGTAGACCAGACAGGAACACTGCTTTGGTTTGTTTCGTACAGCACAAGGTTTCCATGAGTGTTGATTGAGAGTACCCCGGTTTTACCACTGATGGGATGATCTCTATTTGCCACCCAAACAACGGTTTTCTCTGGGATTTGGTACCCTGAAATTTGGTTATACCAAATTCCAACGTACCGTTTTGGAGACTTTCCAGGACTGAAGAATCCGAGTGCAAATATTTTTTGCTCGGACACTATGACATCTCCATCTTTGATGGAGTGGTTAGCTGTGATGGTGTCAACTGATGAAGTAGAGAAGTGAAAAAGCCGGAAAACAAGGAGAGTGTTGAATAACAATTTTAGAAAATCCATGATTTCTTAGTGCATGTGTGCGTATTTGTTTAATTTGTTAAGGGGGTATAAATAAGAAGACAATCTCTATCTCTGCGTAGACTACACAAGCCAAGTCTGCTTAGGTAGTCTAATGGGGGGACCGTGTAATGAAACCTTGAAAAACACTATTTCCTACTTTTTTGGGCCGTATAAATTCTGTCCACGTTGTTTGACATTTTCTGTAATAAGACATGATATTAAATTCTAGAATATGACATGCATGCATGGTATTAAATATTCTATTTGATTTTGTCTAATCTTATTCAATAGTAAGTTAGTAACGGTCCTAATGGATTATAGAACTTATCTCAATTGGCCATGGTTACACTTTCATGAAGCTTCAATAATATTTTCATGATTCATTACAACTTTTAAAAAAGGAAACTTATATACTTACTTAAAGAAACAGAAAACAAGAACAAAGGTAAACTTTTTCTATATATTGGCATCACCTTCACCGAATATTAAAGCTCATCCATTTTAATAAGTCTTCTAGGATAGGGAGAAACTTCTCATAGAATAGCACATGATCTTAAATTTAAGTAAAATTTAAGGAGTCTTCTTGTTTCAGATTTTCTAATAGGTTTTATTTTATTTTATTTTTTATTTTTTAATAATTTTTAACTTTTAATATGACTTAATGGTATTGTAAGGTGAGTTTTTTTTTTTTTTTTAATAACTTTCATAACCTTCCAATAGCTTTTATTACTCAATCAAAATTATTTTTATAGATTTAAACTAATAAAAAAAAAAGATTGAATTATATTTAATATAAATATTTTAAAATCCTTTTAGTTATTAATGACAATTATTTCATCAAATAGTAATAATAGTAATGAGTTTAATAAAATATAAAAATATTATAAAGAAAGACTAGAGGAGGTCATCACCTCCTCCATTTTCCCACAGCAGGAGGCCATGACAGGATGGAAGCTTACCAGTGGCCTCTTGCAACAGTATGGAAGTTCTGACCTCTTTCAATTTGAATGTAAGGTGTGGCCTCCTTCGGTCATCAATCAATGATATGCAAGGGCGCTTGCTACCTATTTTTAGGATTAAGGTATATTTCAATTGGGGAATTTTTTGGTTAGGGACTTTTTAGTAATAAGATAATAATAAAAAAATTAATTTAAAAAAATAATTTGCTTCATCACATCTTAGTTAAGATAAAAGTCAGATTTTTTTTGTTTTTTTTAGACGTACATTAAATTTAGTTTTAAGATAGAAGAACAAATAAAATTAAGTAGCCTAATTTTAGTTTTTCGTTCTAATAAGACTTAATTTGGAAAAAACAAGCAGCTCTTACACTCTCATGAAGCTTCAATATCTTCATTAATTACAACTTTGAAAAGAGGAAGTTTCAATACCTTAACTTAAGAAACATCCGATAAGAACAATTAAAATTCAACTTCTTTGATTGGCATCGCTTAGAGTATATCAATTTTAATCTTTGATTATAACATATTATTTGAAATGTAGATAGTATATGAATTATAAATAACACATTAACTACCACACTTTATGATTTATATAGTGGTAATAACTCACATGTTACATCATTTTGCAATAAATTTAGGCTAATAGTATGACCAATCTATTATTATTCAAATTAAAATTAGTATAATAATCCGATGTTTAATTTATGTCCAAATATGTTAACCATAATTTATGTATACAATGCTTTGGGGAAACCTAATTCCATCTAGCATTAGATATTGTAACATCACCTCATTAATGGAGCACGTTGCTCTCTATTTTGACTTTTGCGTTGTCTAATTAAGATACAGTTAGTATTTCATATCACAAACAACACCGGGCTATTGAAAGTTCTATTACAAACCATGAAGATGAAGTGTTAGTAAACCTTCTCGAGAGGATATGCCATTATCTAAGACAATTGACATCGACATTAAACATTCAATTTTTTCACACGATTTCCACATTTTTTGAAAAACAGATTTTTCAGTCAATAGAAATTGTGGTCGTATCTATTCCATACGCGGTATCATTATAATAAAAGAAGTGTCATTATAGATGCATGAACTCGACTTTGAATTAAAAAGAAAAAAGGATACAAATCAATCATCAATAACTTAGTTGGATGTGAAAATTAATGAAGAAGTTTTAGATTTATCTTGCAGACAATCAAATTTGAAATAACATAAAACAGGCATATCCATATTATTTGGCTAGACTACCTCTAATACCAACAAGAGCTCTTTTTTTTTTAAGTACAAATACAAGAAAATAATACTAAACTAAGCGTGAATTTTTTAACTAACACTGCAAAGACAAAATGAGTTTTTTTACCACAATCAGTGCTTGAACAAAGGAAGGGAGTTATAGTCTTTTGTTTGCAAACTATTACTTTTGTTCACAAACAATAATTTGCAAACACTTAAAACTCAAGATATGCCAATCAAGTGTTAGATTCAGAGTCTTACAGTACCAGTGAAGATCTTAGAAAACAGAGGACTGGTGGGTGTTGAGGTTGTAGGAAAGAAGTCGTAAAACAACTGTGGTATAGAGTAGTTGGTAGTTCTGACTTGTCACGTTGCATCAGATGGATCATAAGCTAATGAACAAATCTTAAATTTTAGTCACTCCATTCCCAATTGTATGTTTGTGTTGGCAACTGGCAGATGTTAGATTTTGAATGATTTTTCTCTTATTAAATGTTGTTGAGGTAACCAGTCTTGTTCATAAGTTACTAAGTCAATATAAAATTTAAAAATAATAGTGGCCTCAGTGGAGAAAGATGACTTCCTTCATCTGGAGGAAGTCGACTTCCAATGAGATTTAGAGTGCCCTAAATTTCGCCGAAAGAAGAGAGGTTCCTTCAATCTAGAGAAAGCTTGTTTCCTCTTGCCATTGAACTTCGTCTGGATGGCAATTTGGAGGAAGCATCCTCCAAATCTAACGTTGCTTCCTCTGGTGATTGGAGGTGGCCTCCACGGCTCCTCCATCATTTTTAAAAATTTTCTTTTTAAAATTATTTATTTAATATTAAAATTTTCATTTTAAGTTTAACTTCTTTGTTTTTCTAAATTTAGGGGTAAATTTCTATTATGATATCTTCAGGGATGTATCTGCTGTTTTCAAAAACAATAGGAAGGTTTTTGGAATTTCCCCTTATCTTAATAACCATTATTCTATTAGTATTGAAATGATATATATATATATATATATATATATGTATATAAATATAAATATATATATTTTTGAAACCAGTATTGAAATGATTTAAAATCATTGCCAAATGGGCTTTAAACATTTAGAAAATCATGAATAGTTAAATATTTGCTGTCTAAAACAAGTATAATTCCTAAACAATTAATACCACTATTAATTTCTTTTCCAAATGTTGGATGTTGACAATTATTTTCACCAACTTTTAAGTATAAAGGAGGTGCTATATATTGGGGAGTGAACAAAATTTATTTTTAAAACTGTCATTCTATTGTTCTTGAAATTATTTATGGTACAATTATTTGCAAAGCTGTGATATGTTCTATATTACTATGTGCGTTTTCAAGATCAAATTTCGAAATTTTATAAATTCTTTCAAAAGAAGAAGATTTGAGCATAGAAAAAGAATTGCAGTCGCTAAACAAACCTCCTGTCAAAACTTTTCAGGTATTTTCCTCAACTTAAATCTTATGCTAACACAAAGTTAATTTGCAATTTCTGTTTTCTTTACTATCATTCACTAATTATATCAATTAGGAGTAGGCATGACCATGTTCAGATCGGTTCTAGTGCATGGTAAGTGGTCAAGTCCAATGTTTTGGGTCCAAACATGATCCAGTAAGGGGGAGAAACCGACCCGATTCGAACACCCAATGTTCGGTTTGGTTCGGGTCGGGTCGGGTTCCATGTTTGGGCCTAATTTTGGACTTCATTTTTTGGGTTAAAATTTTTGTAATTTTTTAAGTATTTTTTGAGCCCATTACTGTTGGGCTTTTAAATTTAAGTGTTATTGGACTCTTTAGGCTTATTTTGTCTTGAAAAATTAGATGGGTGAAGAAAAATATTAGGTGGGTGCAACATGCCCTTAAATCCTGCCTACTGCCTTAAATGTAAAGGGACTAAAAAACATGTCAATATGCTTTTAAGTCCTGTATACTGTCACAACACACATTACACCCCTAATTCAATCTCCACATCTACACATTACACAATACCCTTAAATCCTACCTACTGCCTTCAATGTAAAGGAAAAAAAAAAAAAAAAAATCTCAACATGCTTTTAAGTTCTGTCCATTGCCACAACACACATTATACCCCTAATTCAATCTCCCCATCCACATATTACACAAAAAATTAGGTGGATGCAAAGATTAATCTACCTATCGCCAAACGAAAAATTTTTTTCAGTATGCCCTTAAATCCTCAACACTATCCAATGTCCACAACCACACATTACACCCTTAAGTTCTCAACAATATCCAATGCCCACATCCAAACATTACACAAAACAAAAGAGATTGATGAGTGAATATGTCGTGAAACGTTGAAAATGAAATAAGAAACCAAAGTGAAAGAAGATTATAGTTTCACGGCAAGGAGAGCTTATTGAAATGGTTCTTGAAAAATCAAGGTGGATGCTGGCAACGACGAGGATAAAAGCTTCATAATGACGGTGCCAACGAGGAGAAGAGATTCATGGCCACAACCATAGCGAGGAGAGCTTCACAGTGGCGACAAATGGAGAGACATGAGAGATGAGAGGAGCTTTATGGCGACGATACCAACGAGGAGAAGAGCTTCATAGCCATGACCACAGTGAGAAGAGCTTTACAGCGATAACAGACGACGAGAGATGAGAAATGAAAGGAAGAAGAGAAGAAGGCGGATTTGGGGGTAGGTAGAGAAGAGGAAGAATGGATTTGGCCGATCTAGGGTCGGGTGTGGCTTTATATAGAGGCATACGAAATTACATATGTACCCTTGTTCACGAGTCGGGTCGGTTCTGACCATTCGAAACCAACCCAATTCGTGAAACATGGTGTTTTCTCAATGGAGGGTCCAAACACCATATAATTGAACATGGAAACTGACCCAAACACCTATGATTCGGGTTGGGTCAGGTCATTTGGGTGGGTTCCATGTTTTTTTGCCTACCCTTAATATCAATACTAAATTTCCCTAATCTCTAGTTTTTTTTTTTTTTTTTTTGTTCCATGTATGTTTAAAGCTTGAAGGAGGTGAAATCAGCGACTGCATAGACTTCTATAAACAATCTACGCTTGATCACCCTTTGCTTAAGAATCACAGTGTACAAGTTAGGGTTAGCAATTTGAAACCCGACACGATGGGTTGACACGAAATCGACACGATTATTATGGGTTAGAATTGAGCATTAACGGGTTGGGTAAATAAACGGATCAACCTGTCTAACTAGTTTAATTATTGTGTCGGGTTCGTGTTCTATTTAACGGGTTACGGATTGACCCGTTAAATAAGGGCAAAAAAGGAATTTTATTTTAGAGAGGTAGTCATGTAATTTTAGTGGTAGGTATATATACCCTTCAAAGTTCAAACCCTAACCTAAACACAAGTCTCCAAACTTCATCTCTACACTTCATCTCATCACAAATTGTCATGTAGTGGTAATAAAATTTTATTGGTTTTGATAAAATATTTGTTAAAATATTTTTTTCATGTATAAATGTATAATTTCCTAATTAGTTAACTTTTAATTATTATCTTTTAGCAAGTTTAGTTTGGCGGATACAAACAAAGCTTGATGTTATTTTTCTATTATAAAGGACTGCATTTGTAAATATATTTTTTATGTTGTTTTTTTTTTTTTAATATGAAGAACTATATTTGCAAATATATTTTTATAATCATCTTTGTAAACATTTGTATTTTTATAGTTTGGTTTGTATTGTGGATGATTGTATTTTTTAGGTCTTATGTATTTTTATTTTTATTTTGTTTTTATTAGCTCTATATTAAAATTTAAATGTATTAACTATCATTAAATGAGTCATAAACGGGTTATTATTCGTGTCGGTTAAACGGGTCACTAACGTGTCGATTAAACGGGTCATTAATGGGTTGTTCAACGACCGTAAAGAAACGGGTTAAATGGGTCGTTTTCGTGTTGACCCATTAATAATCGTGTCGTATTCGGGTTTAGGGAGTTCGACCCGTTTCCTTATCTTGTCGTATTCGAATTGTGTCAAAAATTATCGGGTTGTGTTCGGTTGTGTCCAACCCAACCCGTCAACCCGGATTGTCACCCCTAGTACAAGTATGCAGAATTCAAAATTCTACATCTAATATTTGACCAAAATTGATTCATTGAAAGAAGAAAAAATAGTACAAGTAATACCTATGGATTGGTAATTTGAAACCTATGGCTTGGTAATTTAATATTTCTTGTTATAAACGACTATCCAATGTGGTCTAATGATAGAAAACTCTCATTTTATCTGATAATAATTACATGTGGTATTGCAGTTGTCAATGCCTGAATTTGGTCAACCGAAGTTCTGAGCCCAATACTTGCAATCAAAGAGAAACAAAGCAGAATAAAGAGAAAAAAGGAGAGGAAGAACAGTGTTTACACAAAGGATTTTTACGTGGTTCGACCAGAACAGTGTTTACGTCCACGACTGTATTCTCTTGTTATTTTAGCAGAGTCACAGTATGCTATTAAATGTTGTACGTTTATAATGAAATTTCAACCCTTATTTATAGCGTGAGACGTTACAGTTTGAATACAACTAAAATAGGAAATAATTTCACATTAATTACATTTTCAAAATAAGTTTCCACCATATTAGAGATAGATTCCGCCATATCAAAGATTGATTCTATCGACATAAGAATTTAAATTTATTTTTTATTCTGATAGTTGACTCCTTTTCAATTTGGGCTGTTACCATTCTGAAAAATTCCCTTAGCGTGCGCTTCAATTTGTGAGCTAGAGCTTACCTTGGACGAACTCGAGCTGGGCACAAGACAAATTAGACTATAGCCAACCAGTGGCCTGAGAACTGTATTAGGAAACTGCCAACTCGTTTGTACGAATTGGGTGTTGGCAAATTGGACTTTCATCTACTAGTTTAATCCATTGGATCAGTTCCTTGGACTTTTACCAGTCTATTTACATGGTCCCAAATATATCCACAACAGCCGTCAAATCTTAAAGGGATTTTTGGAATTTTCTTTTGAAAAACTAATATGCCTATATTTCAAATTTATATGAGTATAATAAATATCATGATTTTAATTTTTCATAATTTTTTTTTTTACCTCTAATACTGTTTATTTTCAACATATGGCACCAAAGTCATATCTCAATAGGGGGCAGAAATTATCAATCATAGAGAAACAATTCCAAACAAATCTTACACATAAATCCTGCTCGATTAGAACAATACCAATATAAAGAACTGCTAAAAGGGATTTATTGAAGGCAAAAAGGGTTGGGGTTGCAATACCTAATGTCGGTATTCGTGAGAGCGCAAATGTAATATTCTTTCTCTCTCAAAAAACAAATAAGATGTCTCCTAACTTTAAGATTAAATATAGAAAGATTTGCATAGTTTCAAAATTTTTTAAAAACGAAAAACTTCATTTGTCTCCGAGATTTAAAAAGATATAAGATTTTTAAAACTTATTTGAAAACAATTTTTTATATCCTTAACTTATCTAAAACTCTTAAAAAAAGTTTAAATTATCAATCACTTGACAATCAATATTAATAGAATATATATAACAAAAAAATTACTCTCGATAATTATTAATGACACATAAATTATCATATTATCCTCATAAATAATGAATTTATAAGTTAAATTTCTTAAAATGTCCTAGAATTTAAGTTGTTACATTACAATTTAAATTATCTAAAGTCACCATTGACTGTCAGTTGACTGATAGCTTGTACTTTTTTTTTGAAAAGAGCTCTTTCTAAAAGAACTTTAAAAACTTGACATTTTTCAAAACCTCGGCAACTAAAATAAAATTTTTCGTTTAAAAACCTATCCTCCTAATAAGTTTATCAGACACATGTTAAAATTTTAAAAATAGCTTTTGTAAAATTTTTAGCAAGTGTTTGATGAATTTCTATTGTTTGACCTGAAACACTTAGAAGATCTCTTAAATAAGGATCCCTTAAGTTTTTTGTGTAGGATCTCGATTATGTAACGTAAATGAGTTATTGTAATGTTACATAGTTAGGATCTCGCACCATATAAAGCCTTTAAGAGACCAATGTATTTAAGTTAATGTTATGCCCGTTTTCTCGACATGGATTAAAAAGACTGCGGAAGGCCCAAAAGAGGAATAAAGCCCAGAGAAGCCCAGGAAGCCCAACCTTCAGATCGCTATGGCGAGCTCACCGGACTCGCGAGCTCACATAGTGCCAAGTCTACCTTGGTACATCTCCTGCCCATGTTTATGTAAGAGCCTACTTCAGCATCTTTCCAGTTCGCGTAGTTTGCCAAGTCGGTAAGATCGCATCAGGAGATACTTTGTAAAGGCAGCCATCAGATTCACCTAATCCCTTGATTTCACATCGGCGCCATCTCAGCAATTCCCAAGAAATATTTAATGCGATGACTACTCATTTAATGAAGAGAAGACTTTACCTGAAGCATTTAATGCAGGAGTGGGTGTGTGGAAAATAATCATTGTTGTAGTATTAAATGCATTATGACTTATGTCAGAGTAGTTGAAAATGATAATGATTTGTAATATGTGCAATTCTCAATTGTATCTCCCCCCTCTCTACAAATAGGGGAGATTTTCATTGTAACAATAGGTTAAGAATACTAGTATTACCATCACTCTATCGAAATTAATTCAGAGTGACCAGTGGACGAAGGCGCACTCGTCAAACCACGTAAAAATCCTTGTCTTTGCATTCTTCTCCCCTCTTTCTTTCCTTATCAATTGCTTTATTAATGTTGTTCACCTACCTTAACCAGTATTTAACTCCATTCATTGCAATCTATCAACCTTAAACCGTATTTATTATCATTTATTACCATGTTCGCAGTCTGGGCCTTTGAATATTTCAGTCGATCGTTTCCGGACGTCGACATCTTTTAGCGCTAGAAGGAGGACCCAACGGCGACTTGGTAACTTCTTCTTTAGTTGATTTCTCTTTAACCATTTATATTTCACCAAACTGTAATGGCTAGAGCAAGAACGATAAGAAGTGTTGGTGTGGTGGATAAGTAACCTGAGGGCCAGGAAGATCAACAAAGCACCCTGCCCTCCATGGAAGAGGTCGCTCAGGAGTGGCAACAACATCAGCGAGCTTTAGAGGATATAATGAGGTAACTGACTGAAACAGTTAGGGCACTAACAGAAGATCAAGCCCGCTCTACACAGAGACGAGTGGAGGTTGCACCTCCCCAAGGGAACTCACCAGCAGCTCACGGAGGAAATGCCAATCCCGAAGGGAGGAGCTGCCAGAGGAAGGTTGCTGTCCGAGGAGTCAGTCCGTTCCTCAAGCTTGAACTCGAAAAGAAAAGGATGGCGCGCACAAGAAAGGGAAATCTCACCTCACCCCGCAGACGTAAGGATGAGGGTGAGTCGCGATGGTGATCGACGGGTGGAAGTTACTCGCGGAAATGAGCAAGCTCAAGAGCATCATAGTGATTATGGGCCCGAGCTGCGGAGGGGATTGCGGCAGGTAGAGCATTTTGGTTTGGTACGTAGGTCACGAGATCGTCACTCGGAAGAGCAGGAGAACACCAATAGGCGAAGCCAAGCCAGACGGTCTGAGCCCCATGATCCGATGGTGGAGGAATTGTTGCATAGGGTCCAACAGCTGGAAGCACGACCTAGGACCCAAAACCAAAAAGAGCAGAATGATGACAGGATCCCGTTCACCAGAAAGGTCAAGACAGAGACCTTACCTCCCAAGTTCAAACTCCCAAGCATTCCACCTTACAACGGGAGCAGTGATCCATATGACCATCTGGACACATTCAACGTACAGATGGACCTCCAGACAAATAATCCGATAGTTAAATGTTGAGTCTTCCCAGCTACCCTAGGGATGCTAGTGAGTCTGGTTCAAAAGCCTCACAATCCGCAGCATAGAGAGCTGGAAAGAATGCCAACAGAAGTTCCTCAATCAATATAAGGCATTAAGGAAGCAACTCGCACCCTCATGTCACCTCGCTACCATATTCCAGAGGCAAAATGAGTCCCTGAAAGATTACATAGCCCGATTCAGGGACGAGGTGAGCAACGTCGAGGCACCCTCGGATGAAAGCATCCTGACGACAATCTCAGCAGGATTCAAAAAGGACAGGAAGCTTTATGAAAGCATTTACAAGTTCCCATTAAAAGACCTGGGTGAGTTTTATGAATAGGCTGCTAAAGAAATAAGATGAGAGGAGACTTTCGGACTGAAGAAGTCCAACAACTAGTAGAGAGAAGCGAGTAGTTTCCACCAAGGGAAAAGAAAAAACCACGGTGGGGACGGGCACAACGAGCAGAGGCATCGCTCTGTTAATATGGTGGCAAAACGGGCTAAGTCTGAGCTAAGAAGGGAGCGACCTCCGCGCCGAGGCCGATATGAAAATTACAGCGCCTTGTCAGACATGCAAGACCAGGTCTTCGCTACAGAAAGGAATAGGAAAAACTTTGGGAAACCACACCCTACCGGAGTTCCGAGCAGACTCCGAGACCTAAGGAAGTTTTGTGTCTACCACAACGAAACATGGCACAATACCTCAGATTAGTGGCATCTACAGGACGCTATTGAGGAACTGATTAGACAAGGTCGCTTGGGGGAATATATAGTGCAACCTGCAGGTAGACAACCTCAGCAGCAGCATCCTTAACCCCAACAGCCACCTGCGTAGCAATAGCCCTAGCGAGCTCCTGAGTCAGAGCACGACCTATGGTAAAAACCATATTTACTATCTATGGTGGTCCTCACATCGCAGGTACATCTAACAGATTGCACTAGAGGTACGTAAGGGAAGTCAATCACACCTTGCTGGCAGATTATGGCGGAGTAGAAGGACCTGCTAAGAAAGCAAGGATGACCTCGGATGACATCATCTTCAGCGAAAAGGACGCAAGGGGCGTGTGTTGGCCCCATAATGACGCTATAGTCATCTAAGCCAAAATCAGCAATGTAGAGGTGCGGCGAATCATGATAGATACCGAGAGCTCAGTCAATGTGATATATAGAGACTACTTTGACCAGATAGGGCTAGAAGCCGAGCAGCTCATGCCTTCCCCAGAACCTCTTTATGGTTTCACTGGAGACGTTGTGACACCGGTGGGCCAGATCACACTACCGCTCACCCTTAGGGAACCAAGTCGACAGACCACCATGCTGGCAGATTTTCTAATCATCGACTGCCCATCAACAAATAATGTGGTCTTGGGGCGGCCTTCGATGAACGACCTGGATATGGTAACATCCACCAAGACACTCATGGTTAAGTTCCCAACTCCCAACGGAATAGGATGCGTCCGAGGAGAGCAGCACCTAGCTAAACGCTGTTATGAGGACGCCATTAAAATGGGGATTAAATGGAAAAAGGTAAACATGGTTTCAGTTGGCGAACCATAGGTTGTGACCAAGATAGGGATAAGTCACGACCTTGACCCCTACGAGGTAGATACAGATCGGGCTACGGGACCTGTTGAAGAGCTGAAAGATATACAGGTCAGCGAGGTAGATCTAGAAAGATGCTTGAAGCTGGGACGAGACCTAGCCCCAGAGGTCAGGACCCAGCTTACGGACTTCCTGAAGGCGAATCTGAACGTCTTTACATGGAATCACGAGGACATGGTGGGGATATACCCTAAGATTATGTGCCACAGGTTGAACATAGACCCCCACCATAAGCCAGTTCGTCAGAAGAAGAGACCGATAATGCCAGAGCGGTACGTCGCCTTAAAGGAGGAGGTAGAAAAACTGCTGGCCAACAAGTTCATCCGCGTAGCCCATTATCCTGTCTAGGTGATCAATCCAGTCCTTGTGAAGAAAAAGAATGGAAAATGGAGGACTTGTATCGATTTCACTGACCTGAACAAAGTCTGCCCTAAGGATAACTTCCCATTACTCAGGATTGATCAGCTTGTAGACGCAATAGTTGGGTACCAGCTCCTAAGCTTCATGGATGCCTACTCGGGTTACAATCAGATCTCGATGAACCCGGAGGATGAGGAGCACACATCGTTTGTTACTGACCGAGACTTGTATTGTTACAAGGTAATGCCCTTCGGACTGAAAAATACGGGCGCGACCTACCAACGCCTAGTTAATACGATATTTTAAAAGCAGATCGGGAAGACTATGGAGGTATATGTGGATGACATGTTGGTCAAATTTAAGCAAGCCGCAGATCATGTCCACTACCTGGGTGAGACCTTTCAAATTTTGAGAAATTACCAGATGAAATTGAATCCGCTAAAGTGTGCTTTTGGAGTAGCATCTGGAAAGTTTCTTGATTTCATGGTGAACAACGGAGGAATTGAGGCCAACCCTAAAAAAATCAAGGCGCTAGTAGAGATGAGATCCCCAACTCGGGTTCAAGGCGTGCAAAGCCTCAACGGTCAGGTTGCAGCCCTCAGCAGATTCATTTCAAAGGCTACGGACAAGTGCCTTCCTTTCTTCGAAGCCATGAAGAAGGCGAAGAATTTTGAATGGACAGACAAGTTCGAGGAAGCATTCCAGCAATTGAAGGAGTATATGGGTGGAGCTCCCCTCCTGTCAAAACCAAAGGAAGGAGAAAAGCTCTTCCTATACTTGGGAATATCTGAGCACGCGTTGAGTGCTGCCTTGGTAAATGAGGAAGAGAAGATGCAATTACCGGTGTACTACATCAGCAAGAGGTTGGTCGACGTTGAAACCAGGTATTTGCAAATGGAAAAGTTGGCATATTGTCTGGTGATCGCGTCAAGGAAGCTACGCCCATACTTCCAGGCCCACCAGATCAAAGTCCTCATGCAGTACCCGTTCAAATAGGTCCTGCAAAAGTCAGATACATCGAGCAGGCTACTAAAGTGGGTCGTAGAGCTCGCACAATTCGACATCGAGTATAAGCCCAGAACGGCAGCCAAGGCCCAAGCCCTAGCAGACTTCATTGCTGAATTCACAAGACCTACGGAGGAACAAGTTGAGACCTCAGACGGCCCGACTTTGGAATTATATGTGGATGGATTCTCCAATGAGCATAAGTCAGGGGTTGGAATGTTGCTAATTAGCTTTGAAGGTCACAAGATCCTCAGCGCCCTGAGATTTGGATTCCAGGCCACCAATAATGAGGCTGAATACGAAGCATTGTTCGCTGGACTCCGCCTAGTAAAAGAAGTGCGAGCTGAACAGATAAAGGTTTTCAGTGATTCTGAGCTCGTAGTATGCCATGTTTAGGGGGAATAACAGACCAGGGGACCTAAGATGGCCAAATACCTTCAGAAGGCAAAAGAACTATTAGGAACCTTCCAAAAGTTTGAGGTGAGTCAAATTCCACGAGCTTAGAACTCTTATGCAGATGCACTAACTCGCTTAGCGACCACCCAGGATGCAGACTTCTTGGAAGTCATACCTGTAGAGTTCTTGTCAGCTCCAAGTATAGAAATAAAAGATGCGTTGATGACCATAAGCGTCCACTCCGACTCCTGGATGAACTCGTTGCTAAACTACTTGTAGGAAGGAAAGCTACCAAATGACAAGTTGGAGGAGCGGCACATGTGAGCTAGAGCAGCTCGCTACTCTATTTATGATGACATGTTGTACAAGAAAGGTTTCTCAGCCCCGCTTCTGTGATGTATTGATGGTCGGGATTGTGAAGCCGTGCTGAGAGATATACATGCTGGTCATTGTGGAAATCACGCTGAGGGATTATCCTTGGCTTAGAAAGCTCTCCGATAAGGATTTTATTGGTCGACCATGAAGCAAGATGCCATCAACCTGGTCAGAAAGTGTGACAAATGTTAGAGGTTCACTAAAGTCCCGCAAGCTCCGCCAGCTTACCTCCAATAGATGGTAAGCCCATGGCCCTTCACGATTTGGGGAATGGACCTAATTGAACCTCTATCAATAGCTCGTGGAAGGTGCAAGCATACAGTAGTTGTTATAGATTACTTTATTAAATGGGCCGAGGCTAAAGAACTTGTAGAGATCTCAACCGTGAAGATAGAGAAATTTGTGTGGAATAACATCATATGCAGGTTTGGAGTTCCTCAATAGCTTGTCATGGACAACGGAACGCAGTTCACCAGCGAGCAATTCATCAACTTCTACAATGAGCTTGAGATAGTGAAGAACTTCTCAATTGTAGATCACCCTCAAGCCAACGGTCAGGTCGAAGCTGTGAACAAAATCATCAAGCAGACCTTGAAGATCAAGCTTGAAGTAAAGAAAGAGGCTTGGGTGGACGAACTACATAAGGTACTTGGGCTTACAGAACAACAGCTCGCAGCTCCACTGGCGAAACCCTGTTCTCCATGGTATACGGGTCTGAAGCTAGGATCCCTGTGGAATTCGAAGTTACCAGCCAACGGAGAGCATTATTATGGCCCAAAGACAATGATGAGCTGCTCGCTACAAGCTTAGATCTGGTTGAAGAAGCAATGGAGACAGCTTGTATGAGGGTGGCAGTTTACCAGTAGAGAGTCGCCAGATACTATAACAAGAAAGTTTGAGCTCGAAGCTACAAGGCCGGCCTAAACTAGAAAGGTCTTACCTCATCAAGGAGAATTTGGGAAATGGAGCCTACCACTTGGCCAGCATGGACGGATCTGAATTCTTACGTGCCTAGAACACGGAGCATCTTCATCCTTATTACACTTAAAACTGTCAATTCGCTCTAGAACCCTTATATATAGTTCACTTTGATGATTATCAGTAATTATCAGTAAAATGATTTTACTTGTTTTGCTGTTATATGTAGCATGATCAATGCAGAAAGCGAGCTAATTTAGTAAGCAAAGTAGTGTTATAATAAAGAACGACTGTCCAAATTTATTTTTGCGAGGCGAGCTGTGGTCTATTATCCATCATTCCCTAAGATCTCTACAATTATCCAAGAAATCATTCGCGCCCAGAAATAGCGCACTGATGGTCGAGGAACTATTATCTGGCAGACGCACCCATCTTTGTCATATACGCTTATGAGGATGCTTTCGCAGTCCATTCTCAATTTTCTAATGTTTATCATGCTGTAAGGACTCACTCCTATAATCAGCGAGCTGAAATATTCCACACGTAGTTATTATCTACAATCTACATGCCATCTCTCATTTATTTTGATGGGCGAATTTATTGTTGCTGGAACTTCTCATAGCATCCTCGCGATCTGCAAGCCATTATCTCTAATAATCTGCGGTATATTTTATCTCCAGCAACCTGCGATCTCCTGTGCTCCAAAGGTACTACCTGTGGAAGGAGTTGTCGTCAAGACTCTCTGGAAGGTACTGCCCAAGGAAATGCTTATTATATGCTCCCCTGAAGGTGATCCTATGGAGGGGGAAGCTATCCAGATATAACCTGTGGAAGGAGCTGCCGTCTGTATGCTCTGGAAAGAACTATCTGTGAACTCTGATTACTTCGCTCTGGAAGACGATTGCTTATGGAAGAAGTTACAATGAGGGTCTCGCATGTGGAAAAGGTCACTGTCAGCACCCCGGAGGGGATTACCAGGGACCCGCCATCGCTACAAAAGGTCTCACCCACGGAAAGGGTTGCATTCTCCGTGCCTTGGAACCTCCAATCACTCGAAGACCTTAAAATGGGTACGACCTGCAAGGTGCTACCAAAGAGCTCGCAAAAGGTTCCACCCATGAACTACCATCAAAATCTCGCAAAAGGCACAACCTGCAAGACACTACCAAAGGTCTTGCAAAAGGCACGACCTGCGAACTGTCTCGCGAGAGGAGCTATCTGTGATCATGAACATATGGTCTCGCGAGAGGAGTTGCTCATGTTGAGAGCTGTTTGTGATCGTAAACATATGACCTTGCGAGCCAATGAACAAAAAGTGTCTTGACAAAACTGGAAACGTCAAAGTTCGGGAAAATGCTACAATAAGCTCATCAAACCTTGATGCAAAGTACGCTCAAATATGTATACCCCAATATGCACCTTGCGAGTTGTAAATACTTATCTAGTTGTGAAAATGTGCTATCATGCAATTGAAATTGCTTGCAGGTCGAATACTTACAAGCTAACATGTTATGATTATAATATGTTTGTTAATAGATCTTAACAACAACTCGTTATATAAAAATAAGCATCATTCTACTATATCTACTATGTATATTCTACCTCTTGTCAGGAAATTTCAAAAATTGTAGGAAAAGTTTATAAAACTATTCCAAGCTACAAGCTCGCTGTCCGATACCAAAGTTAACTAGAAAATTATGTTCTCGTAAAAGGAGGAAAAGTTCAATGATTGCAAACAAAATAAGAAGAAACTAAGAATTTATCTAAGTGTAGGCAAGTGTCTCTGAGGGAAGCTGATCCGATAAGGCCTCTACTGGAGTCTCTGCTGCAGGAGGATCGTTAGGAGCAGAAGGCCCTTCAGGAGTTGTTGACTGGGTGGCCGGGGGAGCTGAGGAAGTATCGCCCTGTCGCGTGGCCTGAGTTCTAGCAGCATATTCCGCGAACCTTTGGATCGCTGTGACTGCCCCCGGCCCAAAAAATGAGTAGTTCATGTCCGGGTGGCGCCGCCAAAGCGCATACAGGAATGCATTCTCGATCTCATAGCCGGCCTTATCTCGCTCTCGAGTGACTCGGGCTTGGACGCGCTTCCTTGCTTGGGCGATCTCTTCTCGTGCCTCAGCAAGCTCGTCTGTAAGTGCAATAACCTCCTACTGATTTTGGCTGACTTGGTTCTTTGCGACTTAAGCCCTTTTTTCCGCAGCCTCCGCTCTCCTCTCCACGGCCTCAGCTTTCTTTTCGACAGCACTTAGCTCTCCTTCAATCTTGCTGACTTTGGAAGTGGCTGGCTCTCGACGGGCTATTTCTTGAGACAAAGCTTCGTCAGCATCTTTAAGTTTGCTTTCGAGCTTTTGATGCTCCTCTTGAATGAGGTTCACCTCGTCTTGTAGCCTCTTCCTTTCAGCTTTGAACTTCTCCTCAGCCACTCTAAAAGCGGTCTTCTCGCCCAACTAATCCTCGATCTCCTTCATCAATTTTATCAGGGTCATACTAGTTTGAAAGGCGAAAAAATGTTAAAACTTAAACCAGAGGAACCCAGTAAGAATGAAGGAACCTGAAGCTTACCAACGCTACATGATGAATGTAATAGCTTACCAACTTCCGAACTGCGAGGTTCGACTTATGAAGCTTCGGGGAGCGGTTCCTCAGAGCCTCTGGTGCAAAACCCAGAAAACTGTTGAAATGCTCCATCTCCGCTACCACATCAGCATGTAGCTCGGGGCCTCAGATGACTCCCATTCCGGCTTTCCAGATTGTCCCGGGGCTTGGGTACTCGGGCCTTTCCCAATGACGATCACCCCCGGCTTTTGGACTTCAACAACCTTTTGGCGCTTGGGGGATGGGGGCTCAGCCATACCTTTTCCTTATCCCTGATCATAGGTTCGGACCCCGGAGCAGCCGAGCTCTCTCTAGCCGGAGCCCTGGCCTCCTTAACCATAGGAGGACCTGTCTTCTTCTACCCTTTTGACTTGGGGGCTTGTTTCTTAGGTATTGCAGCCGTCTCGACCTGGGAAACAGCCACTTCGACAGACGCAAGAGGCACCTGCTGGGTAGGATCTGGCGAAGTATCCTCTACAACCACGACCTCCGGTTCCTTAGGTCTTGGTACAGCACGGATGAGAGGAACATCTAGGACCAATCTTTGCATGTCGTCAGAGGAAGTACTTGTGGTCGGGCTCGAGAAGTTTTCTGTAGAAGGCTCGGACTCAAAAGTTGGGGGAACCTCAAAGACTGAGGGGACCTCACTCTTTTTTCCGTGGACCCCAAGATCGCGGTGTATGTTCAGGTGAGGACCAGTGACTGGTGGAGCGAGACCTTGAGATCGCAGCTCGGAACCTGAGGGGAACAGGTCGTCTTTGTCAACCTTAGCAGCGGTGAAGATCTCCAAGACCGCAGTCTCGTCCTAAGTGAGATTGACCCTACTGGTAGAAATCTCTATAAAACAAGGACGAGCTCGTTAAATATATATATATATATGTGAGCTAAGATCCATGACTATTTAGGGTTAAGATAAAAGTAGAATTTTGTAAGTTACAAATGGAAAAACAGGAAACAAAAACCCAATGGGATTTATATTCCCCCACGTTAGACTTAATGCAACTCTTGGGCAAGTATTGTTTGAAACGGGAGTTGCGGGCTGAAATGTAGTATAACTCATCCCTCTGCTCGGCTGGCGACTATAAGTCCCCTTAAAACTATAAAGGCTGCGGATGATGCGGGGTGCAGGAGGATTGAGCCCGTTTTTATGAAAGCAACAACCAAGGAAGTCAGCTGAGCGTAGGAGTTCGGAGTTAGTTAAAACGGAGCTAGTTTCAGATCGTTCAGCAGGTCTATAAGGTAGCTATGAACGGGGAACCTAAATCCAAGCTCTATGTGTTCGCGGCTAATTGCGATAAAACCTCTGGACGGGTAGGCCGTGTGATCATGCATATATACCACGTTAGCTCGGCACCCCAAAGGGAAATCAAATTCCCTAGCCAAGACCTTCAGCGCCTGGAGATCTATGTTAGAAGCGGTGCGGTAGAAGGGCACTCGAGCTGCTCTCCCTTCAGCCACAGGTCGAGAGGTTGAAGGCTCAGCTCGCCCCGTAGGCTCCTCCGCGACCTCACCACTTTGGGAGGTCGTGCCTTGAGTGGCTCTAACTGGCTGCTCTACTTGCCCCTCGGAAGCAGACGCCTCGTCGCCAACTGAGCGAACATTGCCTGAGCAACCTGACATCTACAGAACGAAGGGAATGACATCAGAACGCTAAAGCATACTGAACCTAGCAAGCTAAAGCAAGGAATTTCTAAAGCTGCTATCCTATACGTCAGGTCACATGCTTCGCCACTAAAAGTGGTGAGGTCCCAGAATGCAGACCCATTAGGTAAAATTTTTCAATACCTAGATTTCTAATCCTATGTTTATAGGAATTCTATCGAACAGTTCAAAAGCAGGTGATTCAAAATTCAAAGCGCCAAGACCACATAAACAAATGACAAAAGCAACAAACAAACACTACAGCTCACTGATAGTGGAGCCATTTCAAAAAGCAAGCACAAGATTCTGGGCAACGTGCAGAAACAATTTTCAAACGCAAAGCATGCATATGGAATTTAAAAACAGGCAAACCAAACACACAAGCAACACCCTAATCCAGAAAGCAGGCCAAAAAGTAAAATGCATACCAAGAATCAGAAGCGACCAATGAAGTACAAAGAGCAGGGTCGAAGGACTTACCGTATGTGCTTAGGGTAAAATCTGAACTCTGAGATGATGAGTTTGAAGGAGGCTATCACGAGAATGAAGAAGAAATAGGGGAGAAAGTGTTGAAGTAGAAGTCTGGCAGCGTTTCGTCTTAAGGAAGCAAAAGTAGAAAAGGAAAGAGACGCCTGACTTATATAGGTCGGGTCCCAACCCCCTAGCCGTTTGATCCAGCAAAAAGGGTAACCGCCACAGATCTAATGGTCAAGCACGGACTTCGGTCCTTTGCCATCATGCATTGTCAGTTACAAAACATGCGCATTAAATGCGCACGACCCGAGATGTGCTTATGATTCCAATGTCTACATGGTCGCCACGTGTCAAAGGTAACGAGTCAAAAGTCGAAGCGACATCTCAATGAGCTCGCAAACGGACATCAGATGCATCTCGTTCAGCTCCCAGTCCGCGGGTAGCACTGAAAGCTGGGGGGCTAGTGTTATGTCCGTTTTTTTGACATGGATCAAAAAGGCCGCAGAAGACCCAAAAGAGGAATAAAGCCCAGAGAAGCCTAATAAGCCCAACCTTCAGATCGCTGTAGCGAGCTCATCGGACTCACGAGCTCGCGTAGTGCCAAGTCTGCCTTGGTACATCCTCTACCTATGTTTATGTAAGAGCCCACTTCAGCATCTTTCCAACCCGCACAATTCGCCAAGTCGGTGAGATCGCATCAGAAGATACTTTGTAAGTCAGCCATCAGATTCACCTAATCCCTTGATTTCATGCCAACGCCATCTCAGTAGTTTCCAAGAAACATTTAATACGATGACTACTCATTTAATGAAGAGAAGACTTTACCTGAAACACTTAATGCAGGAGTGGACGTATGGAGAATAATTATTGTTGTAGTATTAAATGTAATATGACTTATGTCAGAGTAGTTGAAAATGATCATGATTTGCAACGTGTGCAATACTCAATTGTATCTCCTCTCTCTTTATAAATAGGAGAGACTTTCATTGTAACAACAGGTTAAGAACACTAGTATTACCGTTACTTTGTCGGAATTAATTCAGAGTGACCCGTGAACATAGGCGCACTCGCTAAACCACGTAAAAATCATTGTTTTTGCATTCTTCTCCCCCCTTTCTTTCCTTATCAATTGCTTTATTAATGTTGTTCACCTACCTTAACCAGCATTTAACTCTATTCATTGCAATCTATCAACCTTAAATTGCATTTATTATCATTTATTACCACGTTCGCAGTCTGGGCCTTTGAATCTCTCAGTCGACCGTTTTCGGACGTCGATAGTTAACATTTTTGTTCATTTTTACATTTTTTTTTTGTTGGGTTATCATAAAATGTTTGATGCGATTCAGTTAGTTTATATAAGTTTTTATAAGAATGTAGCAAACTAATATCGTGGAGCCAGAGGGATTGCCTCCATGTACAATAATAACATTTGTGAAAAGAGCTCTTTCTAAATGAGCTTTAAAAACGTGACATTTTTCGAAACTTTGATAACTAAAATAAAATTTTCCCTTTAAAAACCCATCCTCCAAATAAGTTTATCAGACATGTGTTAAAATTTTAAAAATAGGTTTTATAAAATTTTCAATAAGTGTTTGATGAATTACTAAACCATTTAATTCTCGTATTTATTTGACTTGAAACACTTAGAAGATCTCTTAAATGAGGATCCCTTAGGTTTTTTGTGTAGGATCTCGCTTATGTAATATTATAGAGTTACTGTAATTTTACATAGTTACAATCTTGCACGCATATATAGCCTCTGAGAGACCAATGTATTTAAGTTAACATTTTTGTTCATTTTCACTTTTTTTTTTTTGGTTATCATCAAATGGTTGATGCGATTCAGTTAGTTAAGTATGTATAAGAATGTAGCAAACAAATATCGCGGAGCCAGAGGGATTGCCTCCGTGTACAATCATAAAGTTGTCAATGACCAACGCACTAGAGCTAATATTTGGATTGAAGGTGGGCCGGATGAACAATTGAATAACATTGTTGCTGGATGGACGGTAATACAATTTTCTGTCCCTTTTTCTCTCTAAATCAGATTAGGATCAGCAGCCTCAACTTCTTACTCAAGTTGTAGTTTGATCCAATCCAATATATTACAAGCATTTTGAGTGACTGATTGATCATATTGTATTTAATGTGTTATTTCAATTAATGTGTAATAATAATGATAATTACTTCGGGCTAATTGTGCATGCAACATGCAATCTTTCAATTTCACTTAAAGAGTTTTCAATTTATAGTCTATATTCAGTCATAATTTGTAGAATAAAAGAGAGAATATTGATTCCTTACAATAATGTTATATTGGAAGGTTCTATATTATCATTGGTTATGTATATACCTAATAGTTTAAATTTATAGATCTAATAAATACCTCACATAGTATTAATGCTGATTGATGCTAGAGACATGGGGTTTAAGTCACATGCATCTAATTATATATATATATATATATATATTTCGAATTTGCAACTATATTTAGGTTTAGACAATATGTCATATTCCTGAGTTTTGCCCAAGATGTCTCATCAAATTTAGATTTTTCACTCTAATGTCTTAAATTTTTGGGTCTGGATATCCAATGATTAATGACACATATATAACATATCTATTTTGGTTTTGCATAAATAGCTTGGTAAATCCAAGGATGTAAGGTGATAACAACCCTCATTTATTCATATACTGGAGTGTAAGTTTCTTTTTTCCTCCTCTTTCTTTTACTATATACCAAGCCAGAACTAAGCTTGGTTTATTAATTTAATTTTTCCAATTATTCTCTTAGTTAATGAATATGTGTATATATAATACAGGTAGATGGAGGTCACAGCACAGGATGTTTTTCCAATTATAGAACTTATCTCAATTGGCCATGGTTACACTGTCATGAAGCTTCAATAATATTTTCATGATTTATTACAACTATTATAAAAGGAAACGTCAATACCTTGACTTAAGGAAACATACAACAAGATCAAAGGTCAACTTTGTTTATATATTGGCATCACTTTCACCAAATATTAAAGCTCATCCATTTTAATAAGTCTTCTAGGATATGGAGAAACTTCTCATCTTATATTTAAGTAAAATTTTAAGGAGTCTTCTTGTTTCAGATTTTCCAATAGTTTATTATTATTTTTTTAAAACTTTCAATATGACTTACTGAGTTTTTTTTTTTTCACTCTCATAACCTTCCAATATCTTTTATTATTCAATCAAAATTATTTTTATAGATTTAAACTAATAAAAATACGAAAAAGATTGAATTATATTTAATATAAATATTTTTAAATCCTTTTTATTTATTAATAACAATTATTTCATCAAACAGCAATAATAATAATGAGTTTAATAAAATATAAAAATATTATAAAGAAAGACTGGAGGAGGTCATGTCCTCCTCCATTTTCCCACAGCAGGAGGCCGTGAAAAGATGGAAGCTTACCAGCGGCCTCTTGCAATAGTGTGGAATTTCTGACCTCTTTCAATTTCAATGTGACGTTAAAAATAATAACTAAAACGATCCAACTGTTAAATAGAATTATAAATTGATCAGTAAACTAACGGATTCGTTATTTTTGGAGGTGAAAAAGTAATTGAGGCTTGATAGCAGAGATGCATTCCAGCTGGATTGAAAAATATAATTTTAATAAAAAAAAAGAAAAATAAATAAAAACCGCTTAAATAATTCAAACTATGTAAACATATGGGAAATCTAATGAACACACCGCTCAACATACCATCACCGTTCACACCACTCAACACACCATCACCACTAAAAAAACCCATCCCACTCAACACACAGTCACCCATCAACTAATATCTTCTCTCTCTTCCTCCTCCACCGATTCCGATTCCAAAGCCGCATCCTTATCCGTTGGTCATATCTGGCTGGTTAGACGCCATCTCCGACGCAAGGGAGTTGGGTTTGAACCAGAGGTCGTCTCCATCGCATGGGCCGTCTAGTGGTGGGTCTGCCGATGCTGGTGGTGGGTCTGCCCACTCTGGTGGTGGGATGGGTTCGTCTCTGATTCGTGAATGATTCTAGGTTGGTTTTTGGTGGTGGGATGGGTTTGACGCTGCTGCTGTTGTTCGTCTGGGTTGGTTGATGGTGATGTCTTTGTTGGGTGCAGTGCTTTCTATGTGTGTTCGAAAACGAGACTTAGATAAGAAGCGAAGAAGATGTTCGATGAAATGCCTGAGAGAAATCTCGCCATGTGGAATGCTTATATTTCTAATGCAGTATTTAGCGGGCAGCCCAAAGATACGGTTCGTGGGTTCGTGGAGTTCCGGGCCATGGGTGGGGAGCCAAATTAGATCACGATGTGTGCATTTTTAAATGCATGTGCTGATGTAATTCGAAGTGGGTTTGATGGAAATGTGTCAGTGTGTGATGGAGTTTTGATTTTTATGGCAAGTGTAAAGATGTTGGTTGCGTTGATAGGTGGGTATCCACACCATGGAAATGTGTCTGTGTGTGATGGACTTCTTCGAACGAAACCAGGCACTGAGTTCGTTTGATTTTTTTTTTTTTTTGTGCCTTTTGTTTTTCAATTTTTATTTAATTTTTAATTTTTTTCAAATGTGGAGATCTTATGGATTTTTTTATTTAATTTATTTAAATTTAATTGATTTATTTTTTATTTAATTTAATTTATTTAATTTTTATTTAAATTTAATTTATTTAGTTTTTGTTTTTGTTTTTTTTTTTCAAATTCTCAAGAGTATTTTGGTTTTTTATTATTTTTATCATAAAACCGCTGAAAATAGGGATGAAAATCACCTTTTACTGACGGTGGGGTTTTATTTGTTAATATTTTTCAAAGTTAAGATAAACTGAGGGTATTCTCTATATTAGGGGATTTTTTTTTAATATTTCTCTTAAAAATATTATATTATTATTATAAAAATAATAAAAATAAAATCATTATATTTAGTTATAAGTAATCTAAATAAAAAAATATCATTATATTAAACAAAAGGGAGTGCAGCACATTTACTTTTATATTCTATATTAAAATTTTTAAAATTCGTTATTTTATAATATCTAATTAAAAGCTAAAAAAAAATTATATACTGATAATATGTAGGGTGTGATTGCAGACTATAACATTTAAAAAAACTGTGAGGTGTAAAAATGAAAAAGGATGCATATGGCCAGCCATTACTGGGTAAGTATTGAAATTGATTACATGTGGAGGGGAGCCGAACGGAGCTCTAATATTATAAAAGTTTAATCTATTAAGAATCTAACTAATAATATAACACTCACTAACTCTAACATTACTTAGCTTTACTCTCGAAGCAGAACTAATCAATTTCGATAATAGCAGAAGTATACATAACAAGTCTTGCACAAGAGGCATGTGTAGTTTGCTTGCTTAACTTCAGATTGCATTGAAATTTTGCTGTTGGTTTAGGGGTGTACAAATAGTACAAGGATTTACTGTTAATTTTTTATTAGTATTAATCTTTGTATGAGAGTAGTTTAAGTTAAAGCGATGTAAAAAAGAGAAAAAATTTAATAATTTAGATAATCCATTTTTTAAAATACTGATGTATCACTAGATTATTATAAGAGTAGTTAAAAGAAATGATAAATGATCCTTGCTTATGCAGACAACCCGTCAAATCGATTAACCAAGCCAAACCAATCTAGTTTTACTAGGCTAATATGGTTTGAAAAATGAGCATGGATTAGATTGATTGATAAATTAACTCATCCATTAAAAGCTATTCATATTTTCATAGCAATTTAAAGTTCAAACAGAAGAAATAGACGCTACCAAAGACTGCCATTTCTACCTTATTCAGATTTGAGACAAATCAATCAATGACATTCAGTTTTCGGCAGACGGAAAAGTATATATACCTTGTTTAGATTTCAGACGAACTCAGCATCATCTGAATTTCAGATGAAGATAACAAAGGCTGTCCAAGACTCACAATTGCTATTAGATACAAATAGCTGCTGTCCAGTCTCCCTATTAGATACGAATGCTTTCATATATATATATATATACACATGTATACATATATTATGAAAAAGACAAACGACTTTAAATATATATTTTGATGCTCAATCTCCTTCACTAAAAAGGAAAGTACCACTGTCGAAGCAGACAATTAGAGGGAGAGAGAAAGGGGAGAAGAGAGGGAGAGAGAGAGCGCAAAAAACATAGGAGAAAAGGAGAGAGTTTAATATTCTATTTTGAATAAATTAAATATTTTATTAAAAACATTTTTATACGAATTTTTTCATAAAATTACTATATTACCTTTGAACTCTTATCATAAAATCATGTTTTTCTAAACAAAGATGCTAATGGTAAGGGATTTTTTTTTAATGATTTAGTTAAAGTCTAGGTGATATATATATATATATATATATATTAACCAGTATAATATACCATAGGGTGCTTTTTTAACCAAAACTGAAGCTACATGGTGGAATTGATTATTTTATCGAACAATGGGTTGTTTTAAATAAGAGTACTTATATGTTTCCTAAATTTTTTGACCAAACTTATGTCAAATAATATGATATATGAGTTATCAACATTGTATTATTTATTATATTATTTCATAATTCATATGATATTAACAATTCATATACCACATTGTTTGGGCTTGAATTTGCATAAAAAATTTAGAAAGTCTAACATTAATTTTTATATAACAACCCAAAAATAAAAGAAAAAGAGAAAACACAAGTATGAGTTTAGTCAAAATAAGTTACTAAGGGTTAGTTTAATCCAGTAGTGTTGTAGCTTTTAAACTAATGGTTGCTAATTGTGCAGAAGGGATCGTCTACTGTAAAGTTAATTAGAATACGTTTGGTAAATTTTACGTTAATTGCTGTTAAATTATAAAATATCAAGAATAGACATAAAAATCATATATTATAATCTATAGTCGGTATAAATATAATTCTATATATAATGTCTTTTATTAAAATTAATAAAAATGATTTGGATATTTAAAAGATTCATTAAATCCTATAACAAATTATTTTACAGTCACCTTACAAAAGTAATCTTCATTCACTTCATAACACTACTGTTAAATTTATACATATTATTAAATCATCAATTTTGAAAATTTTGCTAAACATCTTTTTCATATTTAAAATATTAAATAATTAGATTTTAATTTCTCAAAATTAATACCAAAAGGGGGCCTAAAACATTAAATGAGGACCATGCATAATTAGTTAACTTTCTAAAACAATTATAAATACTAAGCAATTAAAAATATTGTTAATTTCTTTTTCAAATATCAGATATCGATAGTTACAACTTACAAGGTGTTATATATACAACCTATTTTAAGGGAAAATTCCAAAAACCTCCTCATGGATTCACAAAGTACCCATTTTTTTTTTTTTTTTTGTTCCAAATGAACCAAAAACCTCCCTAATCTTTTGTAAAGTACCAAAAACATCCCTTCAGTTAGATATTAGAGTGTCTATGTATTTTTCTAAGGGTAATTTTGTATTTTCAATTTAAATTACTTTAATTATATATTTTAATGAAATAAAAAAAAACTAATAATTTAACATTTATATCATTTTATTATTAGTTGTTATGTAACTTCATTTAATATAATACAAATAATTATAATAAATTATTTAATAAATACTAAAACACTTTTATGTATATATTAATAATATTTTTATTCATAATAAAAATACAATTAATTATTATAGTAAAGTAAATTACATTTATATATTTAAATAAAAATATAAACAAAATATTTTTAAATTAAACTACTATTGCAATAAAAGTTAAAATTGTAAAGTAAAATATATTTGAGTCATTATAATATTTTATTAATTACATTTAAAAAGAATCAATATAATGTAAAATTAGAATAAATTTGAACATATGTTATCTTGAAAATGACAAATTTGAAATAATATATTTAAAAATCGTTAAGTGATTTGACATTTAGATAAAAGTTAAAAATTGTAGTTTTTCTCTTTTAGTGATTTTTGGGTGATTTTAAGTGATTTGATCACTTAAAAAACAAATAAAAATCACTTAATATGTGTAATTCAGACCCATTAAGTGAAAAGTGATAAAAACAAATGATCCTTAATAATTTTTATCTTTGCATTTAATTGCAAATTACTGAAACATATTTAAAAGATTTTATTTTAAGTCTATCCTCCTTAAAAATAATGTATTTTCAAATTAATCCTAATTTTTGTATTGCTCAATTTTTACAAGAAATATATTTGAAAAAAAAAAAAAAAAAAAACTAAACATATCTTATCCCAAATTATCTTGGAATTATACTACTGTATTTTAATTTACAACTTGAACATTTATTTTTCTAGTTGCTTTTTTAAATATATTAATATATTTAAATAGATAAATATGATTAATGTTATTATATTTTTAATCTTAATTTAATTAATGAAACATTATTAATATCTACATAAAAATGTTTTAGAGTTTATTAACAAGCCATAAATTATTGCAATCTCTATTACATACCCTTCTATCACATACATATTTTTGACAATCTTATTATTTTATCGAACAATGGGTTGTTTTAAATAAGAGTACTTATACGTTTCCTAAATTTTTTGACCAAACTTATGCCAAATAATATGATATATGAGTTATCAACATTGTATTATTTATCATATCATTTCATGATTTATATGATGTTGACATATACCACATCGTTTGGGCTTGAATTTGCATAAAAAATTTTAAAAAGTCTAACTTTAATTTTTATATAATAACCCAAAAATAAAAGAAAAAGAGAAAACACATGTATGAGTTTAGTCAAAATAAGTTACTAAGGGTTAGTTTAGTCCAATAGTGTTGTAGCTTTTAAACTAATGGTTGCTAATTGTGCAGAAGGGATCGTCTACTGTAAAGTTAATTAGAATACGTTTGGTAAATTTTATGTTAATTGCTGTTAAATTATAAAATATCAAGAATAGACATAAAAATAATATATTATAATCTATAGTTGGTATAAATATAATTCCATATATAATGTTGTCGACATGATTTTCTGGTCGACGAGAATTCAATGCCCAATACCTGCAATCAATATGAAAAATCACAAAAACCAAGAACAAATAGGAAATAAGAAGGTCAAGAACTGAAACAACACACATATTTTACGTGGTTCAGCGAGTGCGCCTACGTCCACGACTGTCTCTCTATAATTCAGCAGAGTGACAGTATGTTATTGCTTCAATGTCTGTTATAGTGATTTTGGTCCATATTTATAGAGGAATGGACGCTATAATTTTGAAAGAAATAAAATAGGTAAAGAATTTTATAATAAATACACTTCCTAATCTGTTGGAGTAGAATTAGGAAACTACCCCGAATATCTCGAGATCACGTTGACTGAATTTGAATTTGAATTAACTTCCATTTTTGCTGAAAGAATCATGATCAGATTGAGTAACTGCATTTTCTGGAAGATTTTGTGTTGACTGGTCAATGAGCGAGCTGTTCATTATCTTGGGCAACCTCGAGCTGGACCTTGCTGAGTAGCGAGCTATGCATATGACGAGCTGCACAATAATTTGTAGTCAGGTTGAGGCGAGCTCACTTATGCGAGTTGAAGAGCTCGCTGGGATGAGCTGTAGAGCTCGCTAGACTTGAAGTTGATAACTGAACCTTATTTGTTGGGCCTTTATCTTGGGTCGACTTAATGAGCTTTTATCAGGTTTTTACGAACCCATTTGGTGAGTCCAGAAAATACACATAACATCAGCCTCCCAGGTCTCAGTTCGTTCTGCGAATTGGGAACTCAAGCTCGTTGGTAAAAGCTAACTTGAATTTCTGCTCCGCGCCTTTTCAAATTCATTCTTATCAACTCTGACATGTGGCGGTCATACAGGAGATAACTGAACCGGTACTGGCACGTCTTAGGCCACGCACATTTAATGCGCACGTCTTTCAACTGACGGTTGCATGATTACAAAGCTGTTACTCGTGCTACACCGTCAGATGTAGGGCGGTTACATACTCTCCAGATCGAACGGCTAGGGCTCGAGCTCGGTCACCTATATAAACTGGTGGAGCCCTTTCATTGCCTTGTTCACTTGTCATTTTCTTCCAGCTACCAAGCCTTTTTGTTGTTGCGCATTTCACCGGTTCTTCACGAAAACTTCACTTCCAGTCGTCGTTTTCCACCATTTCATCAAAGATTCACGGTGAGTTACTGTTTATGGCCTGTTATGCATGCTAATTGTTGGATTAGATACCTGTAGACTTCTAGCTCGTAAGTCGTTTCTTCATAGGTCGAGCCCCCCATTATGTGAACGATCTGTAAAATAGGAAACTTAAAAAAATTTTAGCATTTTAATAATTCGTTCGTTGCGACCTAAACATACTCTCTTTGTATAGATGTCTTCAAGTGGAGCTCACAACGTTAGTGAAGCAACCCAAAGCGGAGAGCGAACCAAAGCTCGGGGCATCTCTGAATCAGCTCGTTGACTTGCAGAGGCGAGGCGAGGCAAGCTCAGGAAGAGAGGGAAGCTCGCAAAGTGTTTGTTCACTATGAATCTTCAGTAGATCTTTGCGAGCTAGAGGGACTTGGTCTTCAATTCCATATCCCCGGTAATTGCCGTATGATGGCATCGACTCTTGAAAGCTATGCATGCTATCCTCCATGGGGGTACGTCGCTGTCAGTACCCAACATTTGGAGCACGGGCTAAGGTTCCCCATTCATCTTTACCTAATCGAGTTCTTGAACACGGTTAAGCTCGCGCCATTCTAGTTGACGCCGAACTCCTACTCCCAGTTGACCTCACTAACCTTGGCCTTTCTCAGAAACAATCTTCCTCCTCCAACTCTAAAAATCATCCAACACCTCTATAGCATCAAGACTGGTAGTATGAAAGATGGAAAGCCAGACGGAAAGCCAGACGGAATCTACTACCTCGTAGCTTGCCAGTCAGAATATAAGAACTTCTTGCCCCAAGGAGGTGCGAAGGGCAAGTCCAACGTAGGGGCATACAAGACGGACTGGTTTCTCGTCTCATGCTCTTCTCTCGCAGATCTTAACAACTACAACTTTGTCTTGAGCCCAGATATGTAGAAAAGAATCTTTAACGAGCTTTTTTTTTTTTTTTTTTTTTTTACATTTTGCTTTGCAGAGCTGAAAATGGACAAGTCTCCTCTCAGTAGTGAGGAGAGAAGGGCTCTCCAGGTGCTCACGAACTCGGGTGAAGTGAGCATCAACAATAAATTTGACACAGCCCTCTTCCAAGTTTATGGTCTTGCTCATTCAGAAGACTCTCCCTTAATTGACAGCAACAAGAATATATGGAAAATTAGAGAAGCCAATCTCCTTTATGTTCTTGAAGTTCTCGTTGAAGAAAAGGATGCACCTGCTCCTCCATCCGCTCCAGCTCTTGCCCCTACCTCGCAGGCAGAAACGGCTCCAGCTCGGGCAACCCCAGTCGTACAAATAAATTTATCACCCTCTCTAAGTCGCACAACTATTTCAGAGACTCCATCGTCTGCTCCAACAGATTCAGCCCACACTCTAACAGTTCCAGCACCTACTGAAGCAGCACCAACTCCAACTCGTACCTCGCCTATAAGTACATCACAAACAGCTGTTCTTTAAGCTCCCGCTTCTTCCTCTGGGCAAGCTCCAAGTAAGAGGAGAAAACTTACTCTTTTGGAGTATCCTTCAAAGCGACCTGCCAAAGTTTCAACCTCTTCAGCTACTCCGTCAAAGCGGTCTGTTGAAGCTCCAGCTTCTTCAGCTACTCCTTCGAAGCGTCCCAATCGACCTGTCAAAGCAAAAACTCCCTCGGTCGCTGCTCCTACTGAGGTGCCACCTTCGAAAATAACAGCTGACCTTCCCCAGGCTCCAACCCCAGCTCGCAGCCCGAGACAGGGGATGTTCCATTCGAGGTTCCGCCCCAGGAGACCCAAGCTGGTACTAGTAGAAGCGGAAAAAAGAGTCGAGGTAAACGCTCTACATGACATGTTTATTGGGGTACAGAACCTGAGGTCATAGAGGCTGAAGGAACTCCATCGCCCACCATGCCAGACCTCGAAGATGGACTTGGGGGAAGATATCTGAGGTCATTCCTAGACAATTGGTTAGACTTTATGCTAACTCATCCAAGAATCTTGGAAAATAAGTCTCTTAAGGGGACGGACCTGGACGAATATGCAGCTCGCCATGCCATGCTGGTAATTCATTTTTCCCTTATCCTCTAGCTTCTCTACTTGATCAAATATTAACTTGTGAAATTTCAGTCTGCTCTTGCATCGATAAAGCGAAGGAGATTGATCAGATTCACTGAAGATCAAATAACGAGACTGGAGAGCGAGCTAGAGAAAGTTGAGGAGAAGATAACCTCCTTGAGTGAGAGAGCCTGAGACCGGAGGAAGTTCATGGAGGGCCATGAGGCAATGCTGGCTGTCGCGAACATAGCCAAACAGATAGCCGAGAAAGCCCTAACGCGGGCAAAAGATAATTACGAAGCCACTAGGTCACACCTCACTACCTTGCTACGTAATTGTAAAGATGAACATGATAAGACAAACGATGAATTGAACAAGGTGAAGGACGAGCTGAGGCAGTCTGAACAATGAGCCGAACTGGCTGAAAAACGGGCTGAAAGAGTGGAGGATGCAACACAGCGGACTGAGGAGGTTTAAAACCGAGCTGAGATTGCAGAAAAACAAGTTGAAGTGCTCGGGCAACGAGTTCAGGCCGCAGTGCAACGGGCTGAGGCTGCCGAACAGCGAGCTGAAAGAGCAAAAGTTGTTGCTCAACGGGCTGAAGAGGCCGAACATCGAGCTGAAGTGCTCAGGTAGCAAGTGGTGGCTGCAGTACAGCGAGTTACGGCTGTAGAGCAACGAATAGAGAATGTGCTGCGACAAGCTGAAGCTGCCGAGAAGCTAGCTGAGGCGGCCGAGCAGCAAGTGAGGGCCATGAAGCAAAAAGTTGAGGTCGTCAATCGCCATGCAAATGACACCTTCGAAGAATTGATGGTTTTCAGAGAGAGGTCTATTCAGGAAACGGAGGTGCAGCTTACCGAAGCCAGAGATGAGGCGGAGGAAAGAATAGGCCTGAACTTCCTTTACATGTTATGGATGTCCCATCCTGAATTTGATTTTTCCATCTTTGGTGATCAGGGGCTCTGAGCTGTGGAGAAGTTCATGGTAGAGGCCACCTCGTCTCTAGTTGAGGCAGTTCATTTGGCAACGCAGGTGCCTGGGCGACCTCTCAAGCTAAGTCCGTTGGTGACCTCGAATTTTCTAGCACGTCTTTTTCTTCTAGTGAAGACTTCCTCTTAGACCCAGATTCTCTAGCTTAAAACTAGTAGCTTATCTTTTGCTCTTGTATTCTTTCAACTTCAATTTGTAAAGAATCTTTGAACTTAATAAAATTTCTTTCATCATATCTTCTCTGTTGAATGTGCTTGTGTTATTGTGTTTGTTGTGACACATTTTATAATCTTCATTTTATAAGTTGTAAAACTTCATGCGAGCTAATCATTATGATGTAAACTTGCCCGTAATAAGATGTAATAACTTAAGTGATTACTTAATTCATCAGTTAATAAAATCTGTTGACATAGGCAATAGGTCGAAATCTTATCCGCTATATTGAATTGTTGATGAGTCATGTAAGGGTATTTGACCTCGCCTGCTTTTTAGACTCATTTTCATTTTTAGCGAGCTATACACGGGTACGTAACCTCGCCTGCTTTTTAGGCTCACTTTCATTTTTAGCGAGCTATGCAGGGATACGTAACCTCGCCTGCTTTTTAGGCTCTTTTTCATTTTAGCGAGCTATGCAGGGATACGTAACCTCGCTTGCTTTTTAGGCTTTTTTTTCATTTTTGCAAGCTATGCAGGGGTACGTAATCTCTCTTGCTTTTTAGGCTCATTTTCATTTTTGCGAGCTATACAGGGGTATGTAACTTCTCATGCTTTTTAGGCCCATTTTCATTTTTAGCGAACTATGCAGGGGTACGTAACCTCTCCTACTTTTTAGGCTCTTTTTCATTTTTAGCGAGCTATGTAAGGGTACGTAACTTTGCCTGTTTTTTAGGCTCTTTTTCATTTTTAGCAAGCTATGCAGGGGTACGTAACCTCACTTGCTTTTTAGGTTCTTTTTCATTTTTAGTGAGCTATGCAGGGGTACGTAACCTCGCCTGCTTTTTAGGCTCTTTTCATTTTTTAGCGTGGCAATAAGCTAATCAGGACGGAGCCCGCTGGCTTGTTAACTTAGGAGATTTGAACTCATGAATCATTAAAAATAAACAATAACATATGATGTGAGGGAAATGGAGTCTTTCATTAATCATGATAAGATTGATTTACAGATTAAATACATGAAAGAAGTTACCGATAATATGGTCGAAGATGCTTGATATTTCAAGCTCGAGTGACCTCAGCTCCATTCATGTTGGTTAAACGATAAGCTCTGTTTCCTAAGTTTGCTTTGATGATGTAAGGTCCTTCCCAATTTGGGCTTAAGGACCCATCACTGGCTTTGCGGGCTTCAGGCAAGATAAGTCATAGCACCAGGTCGCCCACGTTGAAACTCCGAATTCGAGCTTTCTTGTTGTAGTACCTCGCAATCCTCTGTTGATAGACTGCCACTCTCAACCGTGCTGATTCCCTTGTTTCTTCAAGTAGGTCAAGGTTTGATTCCAGTAACTGGTCATTATCTTTTAGATTGAAGATCGCTCTACGTTGCGAGATAACATCTAGCTCTATTGGGATCATGGCCTCAGATCCGTACACCATTGAAAAGGGGGTCTCATCTGTAGTGCTGCGAGCTATAGTTCTGTAAGCCCATAACACTTTCTGAAGCTCATCTACCCACGCTCCATTCTTCGCTTCCAGCTTTATCTTCAAGGTCTACTTTATGATCTTATTCACAGCTTCAACTTGGTCATTGGCTTGTGGATGGTCCACAGCTCAGAAGCTCTTTACGATCTGCAGGTCGTTGCAGAACCTGAGAAACTGGTCGCTGTTGAACTGGATTCCGTTATCTGTCATAATCTGATGAGGGACCCCAAACCTGCAAATAATATTATTCCATATGAACTTTTCAATATTTATCGTGGAAATTTCAGCTAACTCCTTTGCTTCTGCCCACTTAGTGAAATAATCAACTGCGACCACAACATGCTTGCACCTTCCACGAGCTGTTGGTAGAGGCCCAATCAGGTCCATTCCCCAAATTGCAAAGGGCCACAGGCTCACAATCTGTTGGAGATAGGCTGGTGGAGCTCGTGGGACTTGGGCAAACCTTTGGCACTTATCGCACTTCTTAACCAAGTCAATGGCGTCTTGCTTCATCGTGGGCCAGTAGAAACCCTGTTGAAGTGCTTTGTGAGCTAGAGACAGCCCCCCAGCATGATTACCACAATGACCCTTATGTATTTCTTTCATCACGATCTCACAGTCTTGGCCATTAATGCATCTCAAAAGTGGAGCTGAAAACCCTTTCTTATACAACACATCATCGTAGATGCAATATCTGGCTGCTCTAGCTCGCAAGCGCCGTGCTTCTAGCTTATCACTTGGCAGCTTCCCATCTTGCAGATAATTCAAAATTGGACCCATCTAGGAGTTAGGCTGCACAGTTATTGCCATCATTGAATTCTTCTCTTCTGTACTTAGAGCTGGTAGGAACTCTATTGGGATTGCCCCCAAGAAGTCTGCATCTCGAGTAGTCGCCAAGCGAGCTAGTGCATCTGCATGCGAGTTCTGAGCTCACGGGATCTGCTTCACCTCGCATTTCTGAAAAGCACTTAGTGTTTCATGAACTTTTTAGAGGTACATAGCTATTTTCTGTCCTCTGGCCTGATACTCCCCCAGAATGTGGTAAACCACGAGCTGCGAGTCGCTGAAGACCCTCAATTGTTCAGCTCGCATCTCCTTAGCCAAGCGCAGATATACGAGCAGTGCTTCATATTCGGCTTCATTATTTGTAGCCTGGAAACCAAATCTCAATGCACAAAGGATTTTATGGCCTTCAGGACTGATCAATAGAACTTCAGCTTCAGCTTTCTGCTTGCTAGAGGACCCATCCACATAAAGCTCTCAGGTCGGTCCTTCAGAAGATTCAGTTTCATCATTTGCGGGCCCTGTAAATTCTGCAATAAACTCTGCCAGAGCTTGAGCCTTGATAGTTGTTCTCGACTTGTACTGAATGTCAAACTGTGCAAGCTCAACTGCCCATTTTAACAAGCGACCTGAGGTGTCTGCTTTCTGTAGAACTTGCTTCAGCGGATATTGGGTGAGAATTTTAATTGTATGAGCCTGAAAATAAGGTCGCAACTTCCTCGATGCGACCACCAGGCAGTAAGCAAGCTTCTCCATCTGCGAGTACCTGGTTTCAGTATCCTATAATTTTTTACTCACATCGTACACTGGAAGCTGCGTTTTCTCTTCTTTCCTCACCAAAGCAGCACTTAATGCTTGCTGAGACACATACAAGTACAAGATAAGCTTTTCTTCTTTTTTGGGCTTGGAAAGGAGTGGAGCTCGCCCCATATACTCCTTCAGCTGTTGGAAAGCTAACTCACACTGCTCGGTCCACTCGAAACTTTTTGCCTTCTTTAAAATGTCAAAAAATGGGATACATTTATCCGTAGCCTTCGAGATGAACCTACTTAGTTCTGCGACCTGGCCGTTAAGGTTTTGCACATCTTTTACCCTGGTAAGTAACCTCATGTCAATCAATGCTCTGATCTTCTCAAGATTAGACTCAATGCCTCTATTGTTCACCATAAAACCTAGAAACTTTCCAGAAGCTACCCCGAATGTGCACTTGTGTGGATTCAGCTTCATCTTATAGCTCATCAGAATTTGAAACATCTCCTCCAGGTCGCGCATATGATCACCCATCTGCTTGGATTTACTAACATATCATCAACATAGACCTCCATGGTCTTTCCAATCTGCTTTTCAAACATCATGTTCACCAAGCGTTGATAGGTCGCTCCTGCATTCTTCAGCCCAAAGGGCATCACCTTATAACAGTATAGGTCGCGATCTGTCACAAACGAGGTGTGCTGTTTGTCCTCGGGATTCATTGAGATCTGATTATAACCCGAGTATGCATTCATAAAGCTCAGGAGTTCGTGGCTAATTGTAGCATCCACGAGCTGGTATATCCTCGGTAAGGGGAAGTTATCTTTGGAGCACGCCTTGTTCAAATCAGTGAAGTCGATGCAAGTTCTCCACTTCCCGTACTTTTTCTTCACCATCACGGGATTGGCGACCCAAGTCGGGTAGTAAGCTTCTCGAATAAACTTGTTAGCCAACAACTTATCTACCTCTTCCTTTAATGCCAAGTAGCGCTCCCCTGTTATTGCCCTTCTCTTTTGGCAAACTGGTCTGTGATGGGGATCAATATTCAACATGTGTGACATCACCTTTGGATCTATCCCCACCATGTCTTCGTGATTCTATGCAAACACATCCAAGTTCGCTTTTAGGAAGTCAGCGAGCTGGGCTCTTATTTTCAGAGCCAAACCTCTTCCCAGCTTCAAACATTTTTTAGGATTCACTTCGCTAACCTGAACGTCTTCCAGTTCCTCAACTGGTCCAGCACCTCACTCTGTATCCACTTCGTGAGGGTCAAGATCATGGCTAACCCCTTTTTCAATTATAACTCGTGGTTCGCCCCCCGAAACAACGTTTACTTTCTTTCCTCTTACACCCATCTTCACGGCATCCTCATAGCAACGTCTGACTAAGTGCTGCTCTTCCCGAACACATCCAACACCGTTGGGAGTTGAAAATTTAACTGTAAGGGTCCTGGCTGAAGTGACCGCATCCAGGTCTTTCAATGAAGGTCTTCCCAGGACCACATTATATGCTGATGGAAAGTCGATAATAAAAAAATCCACCAATACAGTTGCCTGGCGATCTGCTTTCCCAAGCGTAAGTGGCAGCTTGATCTGGCCCACTGGTACAACAACATCTCCAATGAAGCCGTAAAGAGGTTCTGGGGACGGTCTCAGTTGCTCTGCTCTCAACCCCAACTAATCAAAACAGCTCATGTACATTACATTTACTGAGCTCCCCGTGTCAATCATAATGCGTCGCACTCCATATTGCTGATCTTAGCTCGGATGACCAGCGCATCATTGTGAGGCCAGATTACACCTCTAGCATCCTCATCAGTGAACACAATTTCGTCCGAGGTCGTTCTCGCCTTCTTTATAGGTCCGTTCAACCCACTGACCTAAAAGGTATGATTTGTCTCTCGGACGTATCTCTCATACGACCTGTTTGAAGTACTTGCGATATGAGGGCCACCATGAATTGTGAAAATAGTCCTTACCGCAGGCTCAAATTTTGGCTCGGGAGCTCGCTAGGACTGCTGCTGTGTTGGCTGTTGTTGAGGTCGTTGTTGTGGAGGTCGTGAGTCTACAGGTCTCTCCACATAATTCTTCAAGTGACCTCTCCAGATTAACTTTTCAATGGCGTCCTTCAACGCCCAACAATCTGAAGTGTTGTGTCCGACGTCATTATGATAGACACAAAACTTACTCTGGTCTCTGTGCTGAACACTCAAGGGGTAGGGCTTCCCAAAGTCTTCCCTGTTTCTCTTCGCTGCAAAGATCCTGTCTTGTGAGTCTGATAGAATGTTGTAACTCTCAAAACGACCTTGACGCCAAGGTCGCTCATCTCTGGGCTCTCTCCTTACCTTTTTAGCGATCTGATTGTTTGAGTCACTGTTTCTACCTTCTCCTTCGTTCCAACCATCGTTTCTCTTTTTTGTCTGGTTGGAACTACCCACTTCATTCTTCTGGTTGGAGTTCTTCGGGCCAAAGGTTTCTGCCCACCTAATCTCCTTTGCAGCTCGCTCGTAGAACTGTTCTAGATCCTTCACTGGGGACTTGTAAATGCTCTCATACAATTTCCCATCCTTGCGCAACCCAGCTGAGATTGCTGTCAATATACTCTCGTCTGATGGATTCTCAACATTTACGACCTCGCGTCTAAATCTGGTGATATAATCTTTTAACGACTCACCCTGACGTTGGAAAATAGTAGCCAAATGGCAGGATGGTGCGAGCTGCCTCCTTAATGCCCTGTACTGGCCAACGAACTTCTGCTGACACTCTTCCCAACTTCCTACGCTACGAGCTGAGAGGTTCTTGAACCAAGCCTGCGGAATATCTCCTAAAGTAGCTGGGAATACGCGACACTTTACCATCGGATTGTCTGTCTGTAGGTCCATCTGAACATTAAAGGTGTCGAGATGGTCATAGGGGTCACTGTCCCCATTGTATTGCTAAATGTTTGGCATCTTGAACCTTGGAGGGAAAGATTACGTCTCAATCTCCTTGGTAAATGGAGTCCTCTCCCCGTAGTGCTCACGCTGGCCTTGGGCATCAAGTCGTGCCTCAAGTTGTTGGACCATTTGAAAAAGCTCTCAACTTATGGGTCTCGAGGCTCATATCTTCTCCCGCAGTCGCGACCTGGAGAATGGTGCCCTGGTTCATACCTTTGGTTTTCTCTATATGAGCCACCACCTCGACACGACCTTGCATGTAGCTCATCCATCTCGTTCTCATGCCGAGGTGTAGCTCGTACTCTGTCATGGCCAGTTTCTACCCGTCTGCTTCTATCCTGACTTACCCTTATCACCAGGCTCGCAGGTCGCGCAACTTCTCTTTCATCACGAACAGGGCGATCTCCAGCTCTAGAGTGCGCATTGGAGGAGCAAGCTGAGTCGGCAGGTCGCGACATCTCTTTTGCTGGCCTTTCAGGCATCTACATTGCTTCATGCTGCTGGTATACCTGCCTCGGGGAAGCAGCTTCGACCCTGGGCACATTCTACGCCTGAGCTTGCACCAGCAAATTGACAACCTCTGTAAGTTGTCGAACCGTGAGCTCCAACGCTTCTTGCCTTTGATACCACACCTGTTGCCCATCAACAGCTGAGGTAATTGGAACTGGTTGACGAGGGGGCAAAGGTGGCATGCCTGCAGCAGCACCAGCTGCCTGACCATATGACGTGCCTACTGCATGCATGGATGCACCTTCCACCTACTGCGTATCGTGCTGGTGGTAACTGGTCTGACTCTCTGCCTGGTCAGCTTGTGAGTCCACGTACTTGATTGTTCTAATTCTTGTCATGTCTTAAAACTGAGAGATTGAAACAGTAGATTGCAGTCTGGGCCCTCATTCTAGCGTCAAAATGTCGACGTAATTTTCTGATCGACGAGAATTCAATGCACAATACCTGCAATCAATGCGAAAAAACACAAAAACCAAGAACAAATAGGAGATAAGAAGGTCAAGAACTGAAACAACACATAGATTTTATGTGGTTCAACGAGTGCGCCTACGTCCACAACTGTCTCTCTATAATTTAGCAGAGTGACAATATGTTATTGCTTCAATGTCTGTTACAGTGATTTTGATCCCTATTTATAGAGGAAGGGACGCTACAATTTTGGAAGAAATAAAACAGGTAAAGAATTTTACAATAAATACACTTCCTAATCTGTTGGAGCAGAATCAGGAAACTGCCCCGTATATCTCGAGATCATGTTGACTGAATTTGAATTTAAATTAACTTCCGTTTTTGCTGAGAGAATCACGATTAGATTGGGTAACTGCCTTTTCTGGAAGATTTTGTGTTGACTGGTCAATGAGCGAGCTGTTCACTGTCTTGGGCGACCTCGAGCTGGACCTTGCTGAGTAGCGAGCTATGCATATGACGAGCTGCACAACAATTTGTAGCCAGACTGAGACGAGCTCACTAATGCTAGCTGAAGAGCTCGTTGGGACGAGCTGTAGAGCTCGTTGTGCTTGAAGTTGATAACTGGACTTTATCTGCTGAACCTTTGCCTTGGGTCGACTTAATGGGCTTTTATCAGACTTTTACCAGCCCATTTGGTGAATCTAAAAAATACACATAACAACTGTCTTTTATTAAAATTAATAAAAATGATTTGGACATTTAAAAGATTAATTAAATCCTATAACAAATTATTTTACAATCACCTTACAAAAGTAATCTTCATTTACTTCATAACACTACTGTTAAATGTATCCATATTATTAAATCATCAATTTTGAAAATTTTGCTAAATATCTTTTTCATATTTAAAATATTAAATAATTAGATTTTAATTTCTCAAAAGTAGTATCAAAAGGGGGCCTAAAACATTAAATGAGGACCATGCATAACTAGTTAGGTAAATGCTAAAATATTAAATAATTAGATTTTAATTTCTCAAAAGTGTAAATGCTAAGCAATTAAAAATATTGTTAATTTCTTTTTCAAATATCGGATATTGACAGTTACAAGGTATTATATATACAGCCTATTTTAAGGGAAAATTCCAAAAACCTCCTCATGGATTCACAAAGTACCCATTTTTTTATTGTTTCCAAATGAACCAAAAACCTCCCTAATCTTTTGTAAAGTACCAAAAACATCCCTTCAGTTAGATATTAGAGTGTCTATGTATTTTTCTAAGGGCAATTTTGTATTGTCAATTTAAATTACTTTAATTATATATTTTAATGAAATAAAAAATAATAATTTGACATTTATATCCTTTTACTATTAGTTGTTATGTAACTTCATTTAATATAATACAAATAATTATAATAAATTATTTAACAAATACTAAAACACTTTTATGTATATATTAATAATATTTGTATTCATAATAAAAATATAATTAATTATTATACTAAAGTAAATTACATTTATATGTTTAAATAAAAATATAAACAAAATATTTTTAGGTTAAACTACTATTGCAACAAAAGTTGAAATTGTAAAGTAATATATATTTTAGTCATTACAATATTTTATTAATTGCATTTAAAAAGAATCTATGTAATGTAAAATTAGAATAAATTTGAAAATATATTATTTTGAAAATGATAGATTTGGAATAATATATTTAAAAAATCGTGAAGTGATTTGATATTTGGATAAAAATTAAAAATTGTAGTTTTTCTCTTTTAGTGATTTTTGGATGATTTTAACTGGTTTGATTACTTAAAAATAATAATAAAAATGACTTAATAGGTGTAATTCTGATCCATTAAGTAAAAAGTGATAACAACAAACAACCCTTAAGAATTTTTATCTTTGCATTTAATTGCAAATCACCGAAACATATTTAAAAGATTTTACTTTAAGTCTATCCTCAAAATAATTTATTTTCAAATTAATCCTAATTTTTGTATATTCAATTTTTACAAGAAATATATTTGAAAAAAAAAAAAACCCAAACATATCTTTAAAAATATACTCCTAATTTTTGTACTACTCAATTTTTATCTTGAAATTATACTACTGTATTTTAATTTACAATTTGAACATTTATTTTTCTGGTTGCTTTTTTAAATATATTAATATGTTTATATAGATAAATATGATTAATGCTATTATATTTTTTAATCTTAAGTTAATTAATGAAATATTATTAATATCTACATAAAAATGTTTTAGAGTTTATTAACAAGCCATAAATTAATGCAATCTCTATTACATAATTACCCTTCTATCACATACATATTGTTGACAATCTGCCGGGTATAATACATATACTGCAGCCCCTCTCAACTCCAGTGGCCTCGTGCCACTCACAGGTAGAGCTACCAATTATTAGAACTGTAGATTTCTCCGTTTTAATTTCAAAACAAACTTACTTCAGCCATTGTCCAACAACGTGACCTATGATAGAGAATTAATGCTCATTCAATGTCGCTACACATCAGGAGGTAGTTTAAAAAATAAAATTAAATAAAAGCAAACTTGGCACAAAAGTTTCACTCTAGCTATCGTGACCCAAAGTTCAGGCAAGTATCTTTTAAGTTTAGTTTTGCTTCAGATCATAAGATTCATGCAAATGTCCTTCTCTTGGCATCTCAAAAGATTCCATTGAGTCGAGATAACTCGATTTGATTTCATGTTGTTACGAAATCTTCCCGTCCAGGTGAGCCAAATCAGAACCTTGACCCAAAGCTAACCAAATACAAATTAATTTTGTCTCCAACAGCTCAAGACCCATTAGCCCATCTCATTGAGGTCCAGCCTAATTTTGGTTGGTTTTAAATATATATGCAGACACACACATAACTAAACATATATTATTATAATTAATAAATATAATTATGTCTATTAATTGTTGTAAATTTAATCTGAATCTTTGATTGTAATCAAATATAATAAAATTACAATCAACAATTTTAAAATGCAATCAATTTTTTTTTTTTTTTTATCAAATATATCTATACTTCAAATGTATTGTAGAATGTATTATATAAATATATATACATATATCCAACCATACATATATACATACATACATACATATATACATACATACATATTCAGTGATCACATTCTGATTGTTTCCAACAGTTCCTAACTACGCCTTACAATATTGATTTCACTAAATTAAAACAAAATTTATCATATAGTCACAAGCAATTTTCCTTCCTTCAAAGTATAGTAGTACAAATTTGAGTGCCTAAATTATCATATAACATTATACGTGCAAATTAAAAGTAGTATAATAGTAAAATGGTTTATTTTTTTTCCAACTATTATAATTGGAATTAGTACATAATAACCTAGCTAGCAAAATTTATCGAGCATCAAGTGTCGTAATTGTCACCTCATTAATGGAGTACTTTGTTCCTGAAATAGATGTCTCTGGTTCATTCTTCTTGAGAACAAATGTAGGCTTTTTTGGAGAAGGAAGCATGGTTTCATTACTTAACATGAAAATTGCAGTCGACAAGTTTGGCCTATCTTTCGCATGATCTTGCACGCATAAGAGCCCTACTTGAATACACCTCAGAACTTCATTTGTAGAAAACTGATCAACCATGCATGAATCAACTATCTCTAAGGCTTTACCATTTTTCCAGAGTTCCCATGTCTTCATTTCGACATTACATGAAAATAAAAATACTCTAACTTTCATGCCAATATTGTTGATGAGTGAAAAATAAAGACAAAAGATAAGGTAACATGACTTACATATTGTATCAAATATGATGATGGATCATCAAGGAAAAGGCCCCTGTTTTTTCTGCCACTTATGATCTCTAATACAATCACTCCAAAACTAAAAATATCTGATTTTGTTGAGAAAATGCCATCTATTACATACTCTGGTGGCATATAACCACTGCAAGCCATGTGTATATATTATTAACCTCATTTATAATATAATTCTGGCAATTCATTTCATTTATAGCCAATATATGAAAATATTGTTAACAATTGAATAAATTCATTATTGAGTATGTTTGCTTTGACTTACTGAGTTCCCACAACTTTTTTTGTATTTCCTTGGCTTTCATCCCCTCCAAATATTTTTGCAGTGCCAAAGTCTGAAATTTTGGGTTTCATCTCTTCATCTAAAAGAATATTGCTAGCTTTTAGATCTCGATGTATAACTTTTAACCTAGAATCTTGATGGAGGTAAAGAATCCCGCGAGCAATTCCTAAGATTATTTCAAAGCGCATTTTCCAATCCAACAATAACTTTCTAGATTGATCTGTATAAATTATAATGTATCACATATAATAAATGTTAGAGTAGCAGCAAAAGTGCATAGACAAAAACTGCAAAATTGAGTATCCATACCAAAAATGAAGTAGTCCAAGCTTTTGTTAGGCAAGAATTCATAGATTAACATTTTCTCTCCTTGCTCTATGCAATAACCCAAGAGACGTACAAGATTTCTATGTTGAAGTTTTGCAATCAATAAAACCTCATTTTTGAATTCTGAGATTCCTTGTCTAGACTTTTGTGATAATCGTTTGACGGCTATTTCTTGTCCATTAGGTAATTGACCTTGAAAAATCAATTGAAATTCTAGTTATACATGCTTCCAACAAGCTTTCAGCTTGTTTCACAATCCTTTTGCTTCTTCCCTAGATTTATAAATCTGATTAATTTAATTTACTTATGCCACCAAATGTAGGCAACATGTGCATTGAAGTAAAATTACAAATTAAATCTAGCTATAGAATGATAAAATGTACAATGAACACCCAAGATTCCAAAGCTTACTTAAAGCTTTAGTACATAAACTTCGCTCGGTTTGTGGTGTTAATTACAAAAGTTATTACAGTATTCTTAAAGATGGGCAAAGAAGGTATAAGGTTAAATCAATAAAATGATTAAAAATCTTTGGTCTAAAGAAATTAAGATGCAACTAATTAAAATAAAAAATATATAATTTTAATTAGCATCAAAAGTATTAGACAAGGAATTGAAATTTTAATCGCCAACTTTAAAATTTGCTCTAAAAACACAACTAATTAGCACTTACTTGGAATATAATTGTTTGTCATTAATTAACATATATATATATTTTTAAATAAAATCTAAGTTTAGAATTTAAAACCTTCTGTTTCCTAACAAAATTATATGTTCAATGTCATAATGATCAGTAAGTTTGACCTACTCATTAATGATTACACATAAGACACTTTTTATAAGCTTTCTTTCAAGCCAATTCCCCATGTACTTGACTAGAAGTCTAAAATCGAAAAACAAAGTGAATATATGAAAATTGTTTCCGAGAATGGGAACACACTTATAGAATATAACTTATGAAGTTATCTTAATGTCTAAGCACTTATAACATATTAGCTCGACTTTGATTGATTGATTAATTTATTTTTTCAAAATGGTCTCTAATCTAACTAAGTAGCCTGGATACTTAGTTAAAGACCGTGACCGCTAAAAAATATTGAAATATTGAATTGCAAACATTACTCAATATAGATGAGGGGAAGTACATACCCATTCCAAATGCAAAAACTTTTAAGTTTAGAATTATAATTAAGACGATTTGAGATTTTATTTTAAATAAAAAAAATTATAATAAAATATGAAGAAGAAAATGACCTTATAAACTGGGCCAAAACCACCTTCACCAAGTTTATTCTCAGCAGAGAAATTATTTGTGGCTGCAGCAATGGTCCTGAGGTCAAGTACTTGCAAATTTTGTTCCTTTCTACCAAAGGACTCCCCCAAGTTTGTTGAAGTCAATGAAATTGTGCTTTCCCTTGCTCTCTCTGGCATCAAACACATGGGTAAATGTAATAATGCCTGCTCAACTTGTTAAGCAATCACGAACAAATGAAAAAGGCCAAGAATGAAATGAAATTAGATTACCCCTTCTTTTCCTTCTGAAGAACCAAGTTGTAGCGACTATCATAAGAAACATTGCAAATAGAGACGCTATTGCAATCGCCACAATTGCTTTCTTGCTAAGCGAACCACCTTAAGTAGAAAGAAAAAAAAGATTAGTATTATGAAAGATTAGATATTAATTGGTGCATTATAGAGATGAGGAAAAACTAAAAAGAATCTTGAGCCCCATCAACCTATTCTATGAGCATTTAACATGATACTTTGCATTCACCCACCAATAAAGTTCTGTCCTAATTATGATGCATGACCCCATAAAAATTTTGATCATGATATCAACCTGCTTTGTCCACTAGTAATAAAAAGTCAAATATAATTACACATAAAATTTTATAGTAACGTTAAATACATAGTCCAAAAAAGTTGTTCAAATTCATACCCAAATAATATAAATATGGGTCGTTAACATCATAATAAACATGAGATAATGTGGCAATTGATATGTCAATTATAACTCATATATTAATTGGATATAAATTTTGACAAAATTTTTGGATAACCTAGTATTACTTAAATTTTTATCATGTGCATACTAATCAACATGTTTGTAAAATGCAACATTTTGCCTTGCATGACTTGGATATCATGCAACTAAACTGCTGATTAGATGTCTAGTTGTTCAAGTCTCATCTTATGACACCGTATAGAACAAACCAAATATATATATATATATATATATATATATACATATATATTTATATGCCAGTTTCACCTAGTATTATTAATTCATTAGACATATTACCTGATTCATCCAGAACACGTACGTATAAATCTTGTCCGAAATTTGGATAAGTTCTTGTATCCATCATCTGATCACCATGGTACGTTAAGCAGCCCATCACTTCATCAGTCTCAGGCTGTGCACTTGTGTAAGCTATACAAGAACAATTACTTAAGCACTTATTCTTACATTCTTTCAAGTCCAAACTCATGTCCACATGTGTGACTGATGTGTCGGGCACCTTCACTAGTGGCACCTTTATGAAACGTCTTCCTCTTTGGCATGAAGACGTCCCGCGTTTCCTCATGCACCCACGTGACCCATTTCCAGAGTCCCCTTGCGGATACTTGGGTTCGAATCCAGGTAGGCATACGCACTCATCTGCATTAGACTGATATCGATTGCAATTACTATTAGCCCCACAGTGCCCATAATAGTCACACGGCAGGTCATTCGGGGCACACCAGAAGCGATCCCAATTTTTTTCTTGACTTCTCCATCGGAACCGACATACATGTCCAGACACACTGACTATCAGTCTTGATAAGCCGGGAGGATCCACTGCATAAAACATCATGTAAACTTCATTTTGATTATTGACAAAAGTATATTCGGGGTTAGGATCATAACTAAGAAGCGTTTCAGGTACACCGCTCCATCTTTTCCCAGTCCATGACCCAGTTCGCCACCACTTATTCGATCCCTTGTACGTTATCAACTGAGGATTCCCAGTTGGGTCAATCACGCGTGAGTATTCCCCAGATCCTGGGTCATCCAGGGATTTCCAGGATCTTAAGATCCGATTCAGACCCGTTTTCCTATCCAGCCCAAGTTTCATAAGTGGAAGCAAAGTATCTGTAGGATAATCAAAACTTTGCCACAATATTTTGGAGCTATTATCAACCAACCGTAGTACAAGATTTCCTGAATCTGAGAGCTGAGCTACAGTGCCGTTCAGTGAAGTGAACGAGACATTTGTAGACCAGACAGGAACAATACTTTGGTTTGTTTCGTACAGCACAAGGTTTCCATGAGTGTTGATTGAGAGTACCCCGGTTTTACCGCTGATGGGATGATCTCTATTTGCCACCCAAACAACGGTTTTCTCTGGAATTTGGTACCCTGAAATTTGGTGATACCAAATTCCAACGTACCGTTTTGGAGACTTTCCAGGACTGAAGAATCCGAGTGCAAATATTTTTTGCTCGGATACTATGACATCTCCATCTTTGATGGAGTGGTTAGCTGTGATGGTGTCAATTGATGAAGTAGAGAAGTGAAAAAGCTGGAAAATAAGGAGAGTGTTGAATAAAAATTTTAGAAAATCCATGATTTCTTAGTTCATGTGTGTGTATTTGTTTAATTTGCTAAGGGGGTATAAATAAGAAGACAACCTCTATCTCTGCGTAGACTACACAAGCCAAGTCTGCTTAGGTAGTCTAATGGAAAGCCAAGTCTACTTAGGTAGTCTAATGGGGGACCGTGTAATGAAACCTTGAAAAATACCATTTCCTACTTTTTTGGGCCGTAATAATTCTGCCCATGCAGTTTGGCATTTTCTATAATAGGACATGATATTAAATTCTAGAATATGACATATATTAAACATTCTTTTTGATTTTTTTCTGATCTTATTCAATAGTAACGGTCCTATGGGATTATAGAACTTATCTCAATTGGCCATGGTCAACTTTTTCTATATATTGGCATCACTTTCCCAAAATATTAAAGCTTTTCCATTTGAATAAGTCTTCTAGGATGGGGAGAAACTTCTCATAGAATAGCGCACGATCTTAAATTTAAGTAAAATTTAAAGGAGTCTTCTTGTTTCAGATTTTCTAATAGTTTTTTTTTTTTAATTTAATTTAATTTTTAACTTTTAATATGACTTAATGGTAATGTAATGTGAGTTTCTTTTTTTTTTTTTTTTTTCACTTTCATAACCTTCAAATATCATTTATCATTCAATCAAAATTATTTTTATAGATTTAAACTAATAAAAATAAAAAAGACTGAATTATATTTAATATAAGTATTTTTAAATCCTATTTTTAATCCCTTTTAGTAATTAACAACAATTATTTCATCAAATAGTAATAATAGTAATGAGTTTAATAAAATATAAAAATATTATAAAGAAAGACTAGAGGAGGTCATGTCCTCCTTCATTTTCCCACAGCAGGAGGCCGTGACAGGATGGAAGCTTACCAGTGGCCTCTTGCAACAGTATGGAAGTTCTGACCTCTTTCAATTTGAATGTAAGGTGTGGCCTCCTTCGGTCATCAATCAATAATCTGCAATGGTGGTTGCTACATATTTTTAGGATTAAGGTATATTTCAATTGGGGAATTTTTTGGTTAGGGACATTTTAGTAATAAGATAATAATAAAAAAATTAGTAAAAGATAATTTGCTTCATCACTTCTTAGTTAAGATAAAAGTCAAATATATTTTTTTTAGACGTACATTAAATTAAGTTTTGAGTTAGAAGAGCAAATAAAATTAAGTAGCCTAATTTTAGTTTTTTGTTCTAATAAGACTTAAGTTGGAAAAAACAAGCAGCTCTTACACTCTCATGAAGCTTCAATATCTTCATTAATTACAACTTTGAAAAGAGGAAGTTTCAATACCTTAACTTAAGAAACATCCGATAAGAACAATTAAAATCCAACTTCTTTGATTGGCATCACTTCTGCTTAGAGTATATCAATTTTAATATTTGATCATCACATATTATTAGAAATGTAGATAGTATGCCTTTTGAAATTGAATTTGGATATTCTCTTACTTAAAATTTATATTCAACTGATATGATATATGAATGATAAATAACACATTAACTATCACACTTTATGATTTATATATATGGTGGTTATAAATCACATATTATATCATCTTGCAATAAATTTAGGCTAATAATATAACCAATCTATTATTTTTCAAATTAAAATTAGTATAATAATCCAAAGTTTAATTTATGTCCAAATATGTTAACCATAATTTATGTATACAATGCTTTGGGGAAACCTAACAGATCCATCTAGCATTAGATATTGTAATATCACCTCATTAATGGAGCACTTTGCCCTCTATTTTGACTTTTGTGTTGTCTAATTAAGATACAGTTAGTATTTCATATCACAAACAATGTCGGGCTATTGAAAGCTCTATTACAATCCATGAAGATGAAGTGTTAGTAGACTTTCTCGAGAGGATATGCCATTATCTAAGACAATTGACATCGACATTCAGTATTCAATTTTTTCACACAATTTCCAAATTTTTTGAAAAATAGATTTTCCAGTCAATAGAAATTGTGGTTGTACCTATTCCATACGCGGTATCATTATAATAAAAGAAGTGTCATTACAAATGCATGAACTCGACTTTGAATTAAAAAACAAAAAAAAATACAAATCAATCATCAATCACTTAGTTTGAAGTGAAAATTAATGAAGAAGTTTTAGAATTATCTTGCAGACAACCAAATTTGAAATAACATAAAACAGGCATATCCGTATTATTTGGCTAGACTACCTCTAATACCAACAAGAGCTCTTTTTTAAGTACAAATACAAGAAAATAATACTAAAATAAGCGTGAATTTTTTAACTAACACTGCAAAGACAAAATGAGTTTTTTTACCACAATCAGTGCTTGAACAAAGGAAGGGAGTTATAGTCTTTTGTCTGCAAACTATTACTTTTGTTCGCAAACTATTACTTTTGTTCACAAACAATAATTTGCAAACACTTAAACTCAAGATATGCCAATCAAGTGTTAGATTCAAAGTCTTACAGTACCAGTGAAGATCTTAGGAAATAGAGGACTAGTGGGTGTTGAGGTTGTAGGAAAGAAGTCGTAAAACAATTGTGGTATAGAGTAGTTGGTAGTTCTGACTTGTCATGTTGCATCAGATGGATCATAAGGTAATGAACAAATCTTAAATTTTAGTCACTCCATTCCCAATTGTATGTTTGTGTTGGCAACTGGCAGATGTTAGATTTTGAATGATTTTTCTCTTATTAAATGTTGTTGAGGTAACCACTCTTGTTCATAAGTTACTTAAGGCAATATAAAATTTAAAAATAATAGTGGCCTCAGTGGAGAAAGATGACTTCCTTCATCTGGAGGCAGTCGACTTCCAATGAGATCTGGAGTGCACTAAATTTTGCCGAAGGAAGAGAGGTTCCTTCAATCTAGAGAAAGCTTGTTTCCTCTTGCCATTGAACTTCGTCTGGATGGCAATTTGGAGGAAGCATCCTCCAAATCTAACGTTGCTTCCTCTGGTGATTAGAGGTGGCCTCCACGGCTCCTCCATCATTTTTTAAAATTTTCTTTCTAAAATTATTTATTTAATATTATCTTTTTCATTTTAACTTCTTCGTTTTTCTAAATTTAGGGATAAATTTGTATTATGATATCTTCAGGGATGTATCTGCTGTTTTCAAAAACAATAGGAAGGTTTTTGGAATTTCCCCTTATCTTAATAACCATTATTCTATTAGTATTGAAATGATATATATATATATATATATATATATATTTGAAACCAGTATTGAAATGATTTAAAATCATTGCCAAACGGGCTTTAAACATTTAATGAAAACCATGAATAGTTAAATATTTGCTGTCTAAAACAAGTATAATTCCTAAACAATTAATACCACTATTAATTTCTTTTACAAATGTTGGATATTGACAATTATTTTCACTAACTTTAGGGTATAAAGGAGGTGCTATATATTGGGGAGTAAACAAAATTTATTTTTAAAACCGTCATTCTATTATTCTTGAAATTATTTATGGTACAATTATCTGCAAAGCTGTGATATGTTCTATATTACTATGTGCGTTTTCAAGACCAAATTTCGAAATTTTATAAATTCTTTCAAAAGAAGAAGATTTGAGTATAGATAAAGAATTGCAGTCGCTAAACAAACCTCCTCTAAAAACTTTTCAGGTATTTTCCTCAACTCAAATCTAAGGCGAACACAAAGTTAATTTGCAATTTCTGTTTTGTTTACTATCATTCACTAATTATATCAATTAGGGGCGGGCATGACCTTGTTTGTGTTGGTTCTAGTGGATGGTAAGTGGTCGGGTCTAAGGTTTTGGGTTTAGACATGATCCAGTAAGGGGGAGAAACTGACATGATTCGAACACCCAATGTTCAGTTCAGTTTGGGTTGGGTTTCATGTTTAGGCCCAATTTTAGACTTCATTTTTCGGAGTCGAAATTTTGTTATTTTTTAAGTGTTTTTTTAGCCCATTACTATTGGGCTTTTAAATTTAAGTATTATTGGACTCTTTAGGCCTACTTTGTCTTGAAAAATTAGATGGGTGAAAAAAACATATTAGATGGGTGTAACATGCTAAGAAAAAAATTAGATGGGTGCAACATACCCTTAACTCCTGCCTATTGCCTTCAATGTAAAGGGAAAAAAAAAAAGTTCAATATGCTTTTAAGTCTTGTATATTGCCACAACACACATTACACCCCAAATTCAATCTCCACATTTACACATTACACAATGCCCTTAAATCCTACCTATTGCCTTTAATGTAAAGGAAAAGAAAAAATTTCAGCATGCTTTTAAGCTCTATTCACTGCCACAACACACATTACACATCTAATTTAATCTCCACATCCACACATTACAAAAAAAAATTAGGTGGATGCAAAGATTAATCTGCCTACCGCCAAAGGAAAAAAAGAAATTTCAATTTGCCCTTAAATCTTCAACACCATCCAATGTCTACATTCACACATTACATCCTTAAGTTTTCAATAATATCTAATGTCCACATCCACACATTACACAAAACAAAAGGGATTGATGAGTGAAAGTGTTATGAAACACTGAAACTAAAATAAGAAACCAAAGTGAAAGAAGAAGACAGTTTCACAACGAGGAGAGCTTATCGAAATGGTTCCCGAAAAACCAAGATGGGTGACGGTGATGGTGAGGATAAGAGCTTCATGGCAACAGTGAAGAGAATAGCTTCACAGCGATAGTGAGAAGAGGTGACAGAGAAAAGAGCTTCACAGCGATAATGCCGACGAAGAGAAGAGATTCATGGCCACAGCCATAGCGAGGAGAGCTTCACAGCGACGACAGACGGTAAGAGATGAGAGATGAGAGGAGCTTTACGGCAACGATGCCAACGAAAAAAAGAGCTTCACAACCACGACCGTGGAGAGAGTTTTACAGTTGCGACAGATGGCGAGAGATGAGAGGAAGAAGAAAAGAAGGGGGATGCGGCAGTAGGTAGAGAAGGGGAAGAATGGATTTGGCCGATCTAGGGTCAAGTGTGGCTTTATATAGGGGCATGCGAAATTACGCATGTACCCTTATTCACGAGTCGGGTCGGTTCTGACCATTCGAAATCGACCCAATCCGTGAAACATGGTGTTTTCTCAATAGAGGTCTAAACACTTTATAATTGAACTTGGAAACCAACCCAAACACTAACAATTCGGGTCGGGTCGAGTCATTCAGATAAGTTCCATGTGTTTTTGCCCACCCCGAATATCAATCCTAAATTTCCCTAATCTCTACTTTTTTTTTTTTCATGTATGTTTAAAGCTTGAAGGAGGTGAAATCAGCAACTGCATAGACTTCTATAAACAACCTACGATTGATCATCCTTTACTCAAGAATCACACTATATAAGTATGCAAAATTCAAAATTCTACATCTAATATTTGACCAAAATTGATTCATTGAAAGAAGAAAAAAAATAGCATAAGTAATACCTATGGTTTGGTAATTTGAAACCTATAGCTTGGTAATTTAAGATTTCTTGTTGTAAATGACTATCCAATGTAATCTAATGATAGAAAACTCTCATTTTATCTGATAATGAATATAGGTGGTATTGCCGTCAAATCTTAAAGGGATTTTTTGGAATTTTCTTTTGAAAAACTAATATGCCTATATTTCAAATTTATATGAGTATAATTAATATCATGATTTTAATTTTTCATAATTTTTTTTTTTACCTCTAATACTTTTTATTCTCAACATACGACACCGAAGTCATATCTCGATAGGGGGGAGAAATTATCAATCATGGAGAAACAATCCCAAACAAATCTTACACATAAATCCTACTCGATTGGAATAGTACCAATACAAAGAATTGCTAAAAAGGAATTATTGAAGGCAAAAAGGGTTGGGGTTGCAATACCTAATGTTAGTATTCGTGAGAGTGCACGTGTAATATTCTTTCTCTCTCGAAAAACAAATAAGATGTCTCCTAACTTTTAGATTAAATGTAGAAAGATTTGCATAGTTTCAAAATTTTTTAAAAACTAAAAAACCTTATTTAGTCTCTGAGGTTTAAAAAAATATAAGATTTTTTAAACTTTTTTTAAAACAGTTTTTTTCATCCTTAACTTCTCTAAAACTCTTTAAAAAAATCCAAACCGTTAGTCATTTGACAATCAATATTAACAGAATATATATAACAAAAAAATTACCCTTGATGATTGTTAGTGATATATAAATTACCAAATTATTTTCATAAATAATGAATTTATAAATAAAATTTCTTAAAATGCCCTAAAATTTAAGTTATTAAATTACAATTTAAATTATTTAAAGTCACCGTTGACTGTCAGTTGACTGATAGTTTATACTTTTTTTGGAAAGAGTTTTTTCTAAAAGAATTTTAAAAACTTGATATTTTTTGAAACCTTAACAACTAAAATAAAATTTTCCCTTTAAAAACCTATCCTCCAAATAAGTTTATCAGACACACATTAAAATTTTAAAAATAGCTTTTGTAAAATTTTTAATAAGTGTTTGATGAATTTCTAATGTTTGACCTGAAACACTTATAAGCTATATTAAATGAGGATCCCTTAGGTTTTTTGTGTAGGATCTCGATTATGTAACATTTTGGAGTTATTGTAATGTTACATAGTTAGGATCTCGCACCATATATAGCCTCTAAGAGACCACTGTATTTAAGTTAACATTTTTGTTCATTTTAACTTTTTTTTTTGGTTATCAAATGTTTGATGCGATTCAGTTAATTTATATAAGTATGTATAAGAATGTAGCAAACAAATATAATGGAGCCAGAGGGATTGCCTCTATGTACAATAATAACATTTGTGAAAAGAGCTCCTTTTAAATGAGCTTTAAAAATTTGACATTTTTCGAAACCTCGGCAACTAAAAGAAAATTTTCCCTTTAAAAACCCATTCTCCAAAGAAGTTAATCAGACATGTGTTAAAATTTTAAAAATAGGTTTTTTAAAATTTTCAGTAAGTATGTGATAAATTACTAAACCATTTAATTCTCATATTTATTTGACCTGAAACACTTAGAAGATCTCTTAATTAAATGAGGATCCCTTAGGTTTTTCGTGTAGGATCTCGATTACGTAATATTTTAGAGTTACTGTAATGTTATATAGTTACAATCCCGCACCCATAAATAGCCTCTAAGAGACCAATGTATTTAAGTTAACATTTTTGTTCATTTTTACTAACTTTTTTTTTTTTTGGACATCATCAAATGTTTGATGCGATTCAGTTAGTTTATATAAGTATGTATAAGAATGTAGCAAACAAATATGGCGGAGCCAGAGGGATTGCTTCCGTGTACAATCTTAAAGTGGTCAATGAACAACGCACTGGAGCTAATATTTGGATTGAAGGTGGCGCGGATGAACAATTGAATAATATTGTTGCTGGATGGACGGTAATACAGTTTTCTGCCCCTTTTTCTCTCTAAATCAGATTAGGATCAGCAGCCTCAACTTCTTACTCAAGTTGTGGTTTGATCCAATCCAATATATTACAAGCATTTTGAGTGACTGATTGATCATATTGTATTTAATGTGTTATTTCAATTAATGTGTAATAATAATAATAATTACTTCGGGCTAATTGTGCATGCAAAATGCAATCTCTCAACTTCACTAAAAGAGTTTTCAATTTATAGTCTATATTTAGTCATAATTTGTAGAATAAAAGAGAGAATATTGATTTCTTACAATAATGTTATATTAGATGGTTTTATATCATTGGTTATGTATACACCTAATAGTTTAAATTTATAGATCTGATCATTACCTCACATAGTATCAATGCTGATTGATACTAGAGACATGGGGTTTAAGTCACATGCATCTAATTATATATATATATATATATATATATCGAATTTGCAACTATATTTAGGTTTAGACAATATGTCATATTCCTGAGTTTTGCCCAAGATGTCTTATCAAATTTAGATTTTTCACTCTAATGTCATAAACTTTTGGGTCTGGACATCCAATCCAATGATTAATGACACATATATAACATATCTATTTTGGTTTTGCATAAATAGCTAGGTAAACCCAAGGATCTATGGTGATAACAACCCTCATTTATTCATATACTGGAGTGTAAGTTTCTTTTTTCTTCCTCTTTCTTTTACTATTTACCAAGCTAGAACTAAGCTTGGTTTATTAATTTAATTTTTCCAATTATTCTCTTAGTTAATGAATATGTGTATATATAATACACGTAGATGGAGGACACAGCACGGGACGTTTTTCCAATTATAGAACTTGTCTCAATTGGCCATGGTTACACTGCCATGAAGCTTCAATAATATTTTCATGATTTATTACAACTTTTATAAAAGGAAACGTCAATACCTTGACTTAAGGAAACATACAACAAGAACAAAGGTCAACTTTGTCTATATATTGGCATCACTTTCACCAAATATTAAAGCTCATCCATTTTAATAAGTCTTCTAGGAAATGGAGAAACTTCTCGTCTTATATTTAAGTAAAATTTTAAGGAGTCTTCTTGTTTCAGATTTTCTAATAGTTTTTTTTTTTTTTGGTTAACTTTTAATATGACTTGCTGAGTTTTTTTTTTTTTTTTTTTTCACTTTCATAACCTTCCAATATCTTTTATTATTCAATCAAAATTATTTTTATAGATTTAAACTAATAAAAATAAAAAAGATTGAATTATATTTAATATAAATATTTTAAAATCCTTTTAGTTATTAATGAAAATTATTTCATCAAATAGTAATAATAGTAATGAGTTTAATAAAATATATAAATATTATAAAGAAAGACTAGAGGAGGTCATCACCTCCTCCATTTTCCCACAGCAGGAGGCCATGACAGGATGGAAGCTTACCAGTGGCCTCTTGCAACAGTATGGAAGTTCTGACCTCTTTCAATTTGAATGTAAGGTGTGGCCTCCTTCGGTCATCAATCAATGATATGCAAGGGCGCTTGCTACCTATTTTTAGGATTAAGGTATATTTCAATTGGGGAATTTTTTGGTTAGGGACTTTTTAGTAATAAGATAATAATAAAAAAAATTAATTTTAAAAAATAATTTGCTTCATCACATCTTAGTTACGATAAAAGTCAGATTGTTTTTTTCTTTTTAGACGTACATTAAATTTAGTTTTAAGATGGAAGAACAAATAAAATTAAGTAGCCTAATTTTAGTTTTTCGTTCTAATAAGACTTAATTTGGAAAAAACAAGCAGCTCTTACACTCTCATGAAGCTTCAATATCTTCATTAATTACAACTTTGAAAAGAGGAAGTTTCAATTCCTTAACTTAAGAAACATCCGATAAGAACAATTAAAATTCAACTTCTTTGATTGGCATCACTTCTGCTTAGAGTATATCAATTTTAATCTTTGATTATAACATATTATTTGAAATGTAGATAGTATATGAATTATAAATAACACATTAACTACCACACTTTATGATTTATATGGTGGTAATAACTCACATGTTACATTATTTTGCAATAAATTTAGGCTAATAGTATGGTCAATCTATTATTATTCAAATTAATTAAAATTAGTATAATAATCCAAAGTTTAATTTATGTCCAAATATGTTAACCATAATTTATGTATACAATACTTTGGGGAAACCTAACAAATCCATCTAGCATTAGATATTGTAATATCACCTCATTAATGGAGCACTTTGCCCTCTATTTTGACTTTTGTGTTGTCTAATTAAGATACAGTAAGTATTTCATATCACAAACAATGCCGGGCTATTGAAAGCTTTATTACAATCCATGAAGATGAAGTGTTAGTAGACTTTCTCGAGAGGATATGCCATTATCCAAGACAATTGACATCGACATTCAGCATTCAATTTTTTCACACGATTTCCACATTTTTTGAAAAACAGATTTTCCAGTCAATAAAAATTGTGGTTGTACCTATTCCATACACAGTATCGTTATAATGTAAGAAGTGTCATTACAAATGCATGAACTCGACTTTGAATTATAAAAGAAAAAAAAAATACAAATCAATCATCAATCACTTAGTTGGATGTGAAAATTAATGAAGAAGTTTTAGAATTATCTTGCAGACAACCAAATTTGAAATAACATAAAACAGGCATATCCGTATTATTTGGCTAGACTACCTCTAATACCAACAGGAGCTTTTTTTGTTTGTTTTTTTTTAGTACAAATACAAGAAAATAATACTAAACTAAGCGTGAATTTTTTAACTAACATTGCAAAGACAAAATGAGTTTTTTTTTACCATAATCAGTGCTTGAACAAAGGAAGGGAGTTATGGTCTTTTGTTTGCAAACTATTACTTTTGTTCACAAACAATAATTTGCAAACACTTAAACTCAAGATATGCCAATCAAGTGTTGGATTCAGAGTCTCACAGTATCAGTGAAGATCTTAGAAAACAGAGGCCTGGTGGGTGTTGAGGTTGTAGGAAATAAGTCATAAAACAACTGTGGTATAGAGTAGTTGGTAGCTTGTCATGTTGCATCAGATGGATCATAAGCTAATGAACAAATCTTGAATTTTAATCACTCCATTCCCAATTGTATGTTTGTGTTGGCAACTGGTAGATGTTAGATTTTGAATGATTTTTCTCTTATTAAATATTGTTGAGGTAACTAGCCTTGTTCATAAGTTACTAAGTCAATATAAAATTTAAAAATAATAGTGGCCTCAGTGGAGAAAGACGACTTCCTTCATCTAGAGGAAGTCGACTTCCAATGAGATTTGGAGTGCCCTAAATTTCGCCAGAGGAAGAGAGGTTCCTTCAATCTAGAGAAAGCTTGTTTGCTCTTGCTATTGATCTGGAGCAAACTTCCTTTCCTCCAGATCGCAACTTGAAGGAAGCATCCTCCAAATCTAATGTTGCTTTATTTGGTGATTGGAGGTGGCCTCCACGGCTCCTCCATCATTTTTTTAAATTTTCTTTTTAAAATTATTTATTTAATATCATCTTTTTCATTTTAACTTCTTTATTTTTCTAAATTTAGGGGTAATTTGTATTATGATATTGTCAGGGATGTATCCTGTGTTTTTAAAAATAATAGGAAGGTTTTTGGAATTTCCCCTAATCTTAATAACCATGGTTCTGTTAGTATTGAAATGATTTAAAATCATTGCAAACGGGGCTTTAAACATTTAATGAAAACCAAGAATAGTTAAATATTTGCTTTCTAAAACAAGTATAATTAATTCCTAAACAATTAATGCAACTATTAATTTCTTCTCCAAATGTTGGATATTCACAATTATTTTCACTAACTTTTAAGTGTAAAGGATGTGCAATATATTGGGGAGTAAACACAAGTTATTTTTTAAACCGTCATTCTATTGTTCCTGAAATTATTTATGGCACAATGATCTCCAAAGCTGTGCCATATTTTATATTACTATGTTCGTTTTCAAGATTAAATTTTGAAATGTTATCAAGTCTTTCAAAAGAAGAAGATTTGAGCATAGAAAAAGAATTGCAGTCGCTAAACAAACCTCCTGTCAAAACTTTTCAGGTATTTTCCTCAATTCAATTCTTACACTAACACAAAGTTAATTTTCAATTTCTGTTTTCTTTACTATCATGCACTAATTATATCAATCCTAAATTTCCCTAATCTCTAATTTTTTGTGTGTATATTTAAAACCTGAAGGAGGTGAAATCATCAACTGCATAGACTTCTATAAACAAACTGTGTTTGATCATCCTTTGCTCAAGAATCACATTGTACAAGTATGCAGAATTCAAAATTTTAGATCTAATAGTTGACCAAAATTGATTCATTGAAAGAAGAAAAAAAATAGTACAAGTAATACCTATGGTTTGGTAATTTGAAACCTATGGCTTGGTAATTTAATATTTCTTATTATAAACGACTGTCCAAATGTGGCTTGATGATAAAAAATAAAAAATAAATAAATAAAAAATAAAAAATAAATAAATCTCATTTTATTTGATAATGACTACAGGTGGTATTGTCATCAAATCTTAAAGGGATTTTTGGAATTTTCTTTTGAACAACTATATGCCTATATTTCAAATTTATATGAGTATAATTAATAACATGATTTTAATTTTTCATAAATGTTTTTGGTTTTTTTACCTCTAATACTGTTTATTCTCAACAGATGGCACCAAAGTCATCTCGATTGGGGGAAAAATTATCAAACATAGAGAAACAATTCCAAACAAATTCTACACATAAATCCTACTCGATTGGAATAGTACCAATACAAAGAATTGCTAAAAGGGATTTATTGAAGGCAAAAAGGGTTGGGGTTGCAATACCTAATGCTGGTATTCGTGAGAGTGCACATGTAATATTCTTTCTCTCTCAAGAAACAAATAAGATGTCTCCTAACTTTCGGATTAAATACAGAAGATTTGCATAGTTTCAAAAATTTTTAAAAATAGAAAAACTTCATTTTAGTTTTGAGGTTTCAAAAAATATCATATTTTTAAAACTTTTTTTAAAACAGTTTTTTTCACTTTTAACTTTTTCAAAAATTTTCACAAAAGTCGAAACCGTCAGTCAACTGACAGTTAACATTAACATAATGTATTAAAAAAAAAATTTACCTTTGATGGTTATTAGTGGCATATAAATTATCGAATTATCTTCATAAAATAATAAATTTATAAGTTAAATTTCTTAAAATATCTTAGAATTTAAGTTGTTAAATTACAATTTAAATTACCTAAAATCATCGTTGACTATTGGTTGACTGATAGTTGGATTTTTTTTTAAAAAAACTCTTTCTAAAAGAGTTTTAAAACTTGATATTTTTCGAAACCTCGACAATAATGACGATAAAATATATCGTGAGTTTATACTTTTAAATCTCACTTTTGTAATGAATATTTGAGTAATTTTGGTTATTTTTATGTGTTTTATTTATTATTTTTAGGTGAGTCATGGAAAATTAATTGATTGATATTCGAGTTATTTCGAGATGAATCCGTGTAAGAAATAATTATATGGGCTGAATTAATATATTTTCATTGTCAGCCCGTGAAGCTTAATCTCAAGACCTAATTCACACATCGAATTTTCACATATGTGCAGCCAAGTATTTAGCCCATGAGAAGAAACCAAACTTCAGCCCAAACATATTCAAAGTCAGCTCACTTATTCAGTCAAGCCCATGGAATTAGATAAGTAGCGGGCCATGAAAGAATTGCAATGACCAGCCTATGTAGGTGTCATTTGAAGAAGAATACAAGAAAAGATTGAAACCCATGCAACGGCTTATTCACGTGCAGCTCATGTCCATGCAGCGTGACAAACTACAACACCTCCTTTGTTGCCCTAATGGTACACTATAAATACAAGATTTAGGGAGGAGAAATGAAGCTTGAAGGGAGCCAGATATAGTAGTGAAAACACAACCAGCAGAGGAGGTTTTAAGTATCGTTCAAGGGTGCTACGGGCCACATTCTGCAGATCATAGACTAGCCCCTAGAACCTGTTCTTGGCTGTTGTATTTCTTCACTTTTTACAGATTCTTGAGTGTAGTTTTTCCAGGTTTTGGATGTGGAAGTAAAGGCTGGAATGGGGGTGTAAATTCTACACAAAAACAGCCCCTATTCTGTAGTGTTTCGATAGTTTTTCAAGTCGAAGCGAAACCGATTTTGAAGCAATCTTTTGACTTGCTTTGACACGATTTTTGAAGGCTTTGAAGTGGAGTTTCAAGGTTGGTTTTGGAGTGTAAAATCAGCATATAACAGCCGTCAACAGTAGGTGTTGACAGCCCATAATCATGCCTCAGAATAGTCCTGTAGAGAGGAGATTTCGGGGCCGAAAAGTAATCCATCATCAATCTATTTGGAGAACAGCAGCAGCCTATCACCACCCACATATTTGGTGCATAAACGGCATGAGAAAAGTGAAGATTTCGTTGTCGGAATGGCAACCAATTCTTGGTGACATAAAGGATTATGCCAAGCACTGAGATTTTCCTTGCCCTTATTTGATTTTAATTCTGTTTTATGATGTTGTTAGATATCTGTTTGGGTGGTTTGATGTGTATATTTTTTATGATGAGTTAGATCTTAGATCTAGGGTTACGATGTAACCCGAAATCTATAAACTCAGCTTGTATAATATTATTTTTAATTTAATTATCATATTTTGTGTTCCGTTCTATTTTATTCTTAATGCTTCTAAATTAATTAATCATTAGTTTAGTTTGTTTGATAACCGTGAATAAGCTTGACAAAAGTATTTATGTGTTTAGATCTGAAATAGGATGATATGAATTACATAAGATAGACATATACATGTGTGGTTTGTGTGGTCATTAATGAGTCATTGAATGCTTAATGTGCTTAGGTTGATTAATCATCATAGACATATAGTCGGTTAATTGATTTAAGTAAATTCACTTGACCGTTCGAAATAGGCTTGTGGATAATATAGTACTCGATCAATCACATGATGTGAATGAATTAATTATAATACAAATATAGGATGAGTGAAGGGGTACGGTGAAGTTGTAACTCTAGAGTCTAACCTCCATTGACTGTAGTTTAGTTTAACTATTTATTTTATTTTTATTCAATTAATTTTCACAAATTATTATTTTGATAATTTGGATAGGATATACTATTGATCGGTTTAGTAATTAACACATGTAATTTGGACAATTTTTATGGGAACGATACTTTACTTATCATTATAGCACTTATAAACTGTGTATACTTGCACGTATTTCTAGTGTGAATTTGGTATTGTGTTTTAGTGATTATTTTATACACTAGAAATTTATCATCAGACAACTAAAATAAAATTTTTCCTTTGAAAATCTATCATCCAAATAAGTTTATCAGACGTGTTAAAATTTTAAAAATAGGTTTTTTAAAATTTTCAGTAAGTGTTTGATGAATTTCTAAACTATTTAATTCTTGTATTTATTTGACCCGAAACACTTAGAAAATCTCTTAAGTGAGGATCCCTTAGGCTTTTCGTGCGGGATCTCGATTATGTAATATTTTAGAGTTATTGTAATGTTACATAGTCAGGACCCCGCACCCATATATAGCCTCTAAGAGGCCAATGTATTTAAGTTAACATTTTTGTTCTTTTGTACTAACTTTTTTTTGTTTTTTTTGTGATGTTTGATGTGATTCAGTTAGTTTATGTAAGTATGTATAAGAATGTAGCAAACAAACATCGTGGAGCCAGAGGGATTGCCTCCGTGTACAATCTTAATGTGGTCAGTGACCAACGCACTGGAGCTAATATTTGGATTGAAGGTCGCCCGGATGAACAATTGAATTATGCTGTTGCTGGATGGACGGTCATACAATTTTCCGTCCCTTTTTCTCTTTAAATCAGATTAGGATCAGCGGCCTCAACTTCTTACTCAAGTTGTGGTTTGATCCAATCCAATATATTACAAGCATTTTGAGTGACTGATTGATCATATTGTATTTAATGTGTTATTTCAATTAATGTGTAATAATAATAATAATTACTTTGGGCTAATTATGCATGCAGCATGTAATCTCTCAACTTCACTTAAAGAGTTTTCAATTTATAGTCTATACTTAGTCATAATTTGTAGAATAAAAGAGAGAATATTGATTTCTGACAATAATATCAAAAGGTTTTATATCATTGGTTATGTACATACCTAATAGTTTAAGTTTATAGATCTAATCATTACCTCACATATTATCATTGATACTAGAGACAAGGGGTTTAAGTCACATGCATCTAATTATATATATATATATATTTTTTTTTTATTTGTAACTATCTATATTTAGGTTTAGACAATATGTCATATTACTGAGTTTTGCCTAAGATGTCTTATCAAATTTATATTTTTTACTCCAATATCTTAAACTTTTGGGTTTGGACATCCAATGATTAATGATACGTATTTAACATATCCGTTTTGTTTTTGCATAAGTAGGTAAATCCAAGGATGTATGGTGATAACAACCCTCATTTATTCATATACTGGAGTGTAAGTTTCTTTTTTCTCCTCTTTCTTTTACTTTTTACCAAGCCAGAACTAAGCTTGGTTTTATTAATTTAATTTTTCCAATTATTCTCTTAATTAATGAATGTGTGTATATATAATACAGGCAGATGGAGGTCACAGCACAGGATGTTTTAACTTGCTTTGTAAAGGATTTGTGCAAGTTCACCATGACATAAAGCCAGGTCAAGTACTCTTGCCGGTCTCTAAGTACGGTGGACCTACTTATGATTTTAAAGTCATGATCCACCAGGTAAATTTATTAGATTAAAGTTATTTATAAAAGGTCTTTTCAAGTTTAGGATTTTGGACATGACAACCCTTATGTAATCTAAAGAACCGATTCTCTAACAATATATAGAACTTAAACCCCCCACATCTAACATAAGAGGAGAGTCAAGAAATTAACTTGGAATTCAGAAGCTCTATATATAATTTGACAACATCAGATAACCACTTCTCTAATATTATAAGTGAGGCTTTTGATCTAATGTTAACAAACAGTTGGCCCTGACATAATTAAATCTGGCGTCTTGAATCAACGAGGCCCTATATATATACATATATATATATGTATATATATTGTAGTGCTAAAAAATTGTTGACCGATAGATGGATTCAAAAAGCCCATCAAAAAAGTAGGAAGAGCTGATTTAAGGCCAAAAGATCTTATAGGTTGAGCGACCTTATGAAGCCCATCTTACGCCTTTGGCCATCAAGCGATATTTGACCCTATTCTATATATGTGGCCCATGGTTAGGACGATGGCCTAGCAACAAGCCTAGTTTAAGAGGCCCATCAGTGGAGACCAAAATCAATACTTTCCTATTTTATTGTCGATGTCTTTAACTTACTTTCCAAGAAAAGATCTTTCCTGAAAGATGATATGAGAAACTTTAGAGATAGAAAATTCACTATTCGGAGTCAAGGATCCAAGGATCAGCCTGAGATCCCTAGATCTTCTGAGATACTATCTTTTTTATCAACTTCACTATAGGAAGCTTTCGAAAATAAAAGACCCTTTGTGTCTATATAAAGGATCTTCTCCCTTGAGGAGGGGCACACAAGAAAGAGAGGGGGAGCAACAAATAATAAGAGAGGTTATTCTCTGCATGCATTTTGTCTAACCTTCCTTAAAGGCCATTTGAAGATAAGGCTCGTCTTCCTGGCTGGACCCTTGTCCCAGGCACAATTGATACCTTTTTTTATGCATTATTTCCTTATTTATTGAACCATTCATTGATTTGAACGTTAGAGTGTCTACAATAGAGTGCCTACGGTTGGTAACACACCGTTGTCCTAGTCACTCTTGCTTTTTGTTTGACTTGTGTAGGATACGAATTATCGAATTCTAAGGAAGTTCACTAGCGAGAGCAACTCTATCTTAACAAACTGTAGAACAACCCAATATATATATATATAGAGAGAGAGAGAGAGATAATTATGTCTACTTTGTTTTTTTTTTTTTTTTTTTTTTGGTAGGATAAACACACAAAGAATTAAAGGTTAACCATATCTCAAGAAGAAATTGTTGTGGGATATCTACCAAATGAATTGCTACCATTTTTGAAAGATGAAGCTAAAGTGGTTGCATTGGGAGGAGGTGCTTATGTGGAAGTGACGGAATTACCCCTCCAAGGGGAAGTTGTAAGCCCTCACCCAAATTTATTATTTTATGACATTAAAAATCTTCGAATTGAGTTACGGTTGAATCATATGCCTCCAGTAGTGTTATTTGAGAATTATTATATTTTCGTATCGCCAGTCGAATGTCGTTTGGTTGACCCCGGTACGATTATAAAGTGATTAGGAGTGATTTATGTGTTAATCAAACAAGGTGAGCTCACGGAATAAAGTAAAAAATAATTTAATTCAACTAATAAGAAAAGAGATAAGTGGTTTTGAAAAGTAGTGGCTATAGATGTGTCACATGTCATCAATTGAATGGTTGAAGAGATAAATGGATTAGAATAAAGTAAAAGATATTTTAATTCAACTAATAAGAAAAGAGATAAGTGGTTTTGAAAAGTAGTGGCTATAGATGTGCCACATGTCATCAATTGAATGGTTGAAGAGATAAATAGATTAGAATGTACCAAGTGGACCAATAGAATTAATAATTATTTATAGTTGGGCACTAGTAAAATTATTGAAAATTTGAGATGATTAAATGAAATTTTCTTGAAGCATTCTTTTATAATTGAGCATTAGTATATATATATGTTGATTTTTGTCTCATTTGAGACATTTGAATCGTGTAAAAACAAGAAAGAAAGAGAGAGAGAATCGGGTGAGAGAGAGATCCGAGAGTGCGACGCCAAAAGGGAGAGGAAGGAAGAGAAGATCCGGTTCGAATTTCGTCATGGTTTCTTCACGAAAATTGTTCTTTGTCATCTCTTCTAGCTAACCCAACAAATTTGAAGCGAAAAGATCGTCTATTTTGTGAGTTATTTCAATTTAAAAATTGAAGATTTATGTGAAAACTCATTCTCTCTTTTATTTCTTTTTCAAATTTGAGTTTAGGGATGATGAGAGGGAGGTGTGAGGATAATTTTGGTGTGATTTATGAGTGATTTAATGGAAGAAAAATAGGTGAGAGAGAGAGAGAGAAAGTCACGGCCAAAATGGGCATTTGGTGAGATCTTATTTCATTTTCGATTCTAAGGCAGTAAATTAATGTTTTAGAGGTTAGAAAATAATCTTTTAAAGTTAGATTTCGAAAATGAAAAGTTTAGGATCGATTTCGGAGCTAAACGGACGAGTTGAAGGGCGTTTTCCGAAACCCTTCTAAACGCGTTTGTTTAACGTTCAAAACTGTTTATTTAATCATGGTTGAATGTTAGAACACTAGAGGATTGATTATTGAAGTTGTCGGACGTTCGAAACGAAAAATGGTTTTTACTAGTAAGCGAAATCGAACGAATTTCGTTTCGAGCTTCCGACGATGAAATTGAGTATATTGATGTATTTCTAGGAAAGAATAAATAGGATTTATGTAGAGAAAACAGATTTCGAAAACCCCGATTGAATAGAAATTGAAATCCAAAAATTTAGACATTAAACATTATTAATAAAGATAAATGAGATTTTTATTTATTTTGAATGTTATTTGAATAAGTTAAGTGACCCTAAATAGATATTTGTTGTTTTAGCGTAAAAGCGGAGAGTTCTGAAGGTATATGAAGGAGGATCGGATTTTATCCGATGACGTATTGTGAGTGAAACTACGAATTTTTAAAATTTATATTTTCTTAAAATTTATTGTAAAGTTAAAAGAATTTATTATAAATAGTTATTCATTTATTAATTGAATTTATATTATAATTCTAGCATAAAGATTTTAGTTTATTATTTATATATATGAGAATGTGCAAATTAAAGATTTTAGGCTTATTGCCTTGAGATTTAGAATATGTTAGTGTATTAAGAAAAAGAAATTTTAATAGCCTATAATTTATCCTATCCCCAGTTTAGTATCCGGCCGAATGCCCTATGCGTGATACGGTAGATGAGAGGAAGTCAGTCAGTGAGATTTGAGTCTAGTCGACTCTGATGTGAGCGAGGCATGAGTGATCCGTATACATGTATAGGGTAGTGTAGTCAGTCCACAGCGTGGGCCCGTTTTCGGCAACAACACATGGTAGATTCCCACTCCTAATGGTTTGCTAGATTTTATATGCTACCACGCCAAGAGTAGATATTCTCTGGGTTACCGTTTAGATAAGCATTAAAAACGATTTTAAGAAAATATTTCAGAAAGTGTTTTAGAAAAGAACTCTTGAAAGCATTTTAGTTTTAGAAACTGTTTTTGGGAGAATATTTTATTCAGAAATGAATTTTAGTTTATATAAATTATACTACTTGCTGAGTTATACTCATATTTTTCTTTAAATATTTTTCTTAAAAATTCTCCCACAGGAGCAGGAGCTAGTCGTCCAGTCGATGAGGTTCAGTCGGACGTGTAGGCGGACAGATAGGACGACACCTACTATATGTATATATTTTGTTATTTTGATCATGTATATGTTTATGTGTATAGTTGTAAATATTTTAAAGAAATAGTTGATGCATTAGTTAAAAATGTTTATTTAAAGTTTTATGAAATTCAGTTTTTAAATTTTATTTATTTGTTTGTGGTTGGGTTGTGAGAAATGAGCCGGAGACTCTGGAAGTTGAAAAATAGATTTCATAGAAGTGTTTTTATAAACTGTATTTGAAACTTGCAGGGTGGCATAGTTCAGAAAACAGACGGTATGCTGCTATTATTAAAAAGCGAAAAATTATTATCATTGTCATCTTGTAAAAGAAATTAAAATATCTAACTAAATGATTTTTTGGTGCCCTGACGAGGTTCCTTCGAGCTGAGTATAGAGTTCGTGGGAATTCTTTTGGGGTACTACAGAATCTTTCTCGAGTCCAGAGAAGAGATTCGGGAAGGGTCCCATCAGAAGTGATTACAGACTAGATGGTCAATATGACCACACAGCCTATTTTAAGCTTATCGATTATTATGATGACCAATTTTCTAAGAGAATGGCCCTCATTTGTGACTTTTATAAACATACCGATCCTAGTAATTGTTTTGACTTTCAAAATATGCATGAAAAGCCTTGGCGTGAAAACTTTCTTTACGGAGGATGTGGAGGAGATTATGGAAACTCAACTCACTTAAGTTTCAAGAAACTAAATATAAAAATCCATCATAAACAAATCTCATCAAGCTTTTTGACAATCATCCACAAAAACTCCATCCAAAAAAGGAAAAAGTAAAAGAGAGAGGAAAGGAAGAGAGAGAAGCAAAGCTATGTTTGACATACGGGATTAAAATGAAATTAATTTGATTAAAAAATTATTATTTTATATGATAAAACTTGAGATTAGATTAAAATTATATCACATATTTGATGTAGATTGAGATTTTATTGAAATAAAATTAATTTAAATACTTTATTATATAACTCAACTTAAAATTAATTTATAAAAAAATCTTAAAAAATATGATAAAAAGAAACAAATTCATCAGTCCCTTCCCAACAAAAAGCAAAAGCAGATAAAATCATAGTTTTAACTCAAAAAAAAAAAAAAAAATCATAGTTTGAAAAAATAAAACATAAAAAGAGAGCAGATAAATTCAAGCAAAAACCACACCCCACGGCCCACTGCTCTCTACTCTTTCTTTGTTCTTATCACCTCTCCTCTCCTCTCTTCATTTTTCTTGCAAACCAGACCAAACCCACTTCTTCTCTCATTCTCACTCTCTTCGTTTGTGCTTATGATTACTTGCCACCACTTCCTTCGCTACTGCCATCATTAGTTCCGCTCTCCTCGTCTCTCGAAAGCATGAGGCCGCTACTGCCATTAGAGATGGAGCAATCTACTCCTCTCCATCTGAGATGGAGCTGTTCGACTCCATCTTAGATGGAGATGGATGGTCCACTAATTGATTGTGGGTTTTTGATTGAAGACGAAAAGTGTAGTTAAATTTTGGGTTGATTTGTTGTTGAGCGATCAAGCTTTTTAATTCAAATATGGGTATTCTTATTGATTTGTTGGTTGTAGATGAGTAATATATATATATATATATATATTCCTACCAAGGCAGGATTTGGAAACCCACCATCTTTGGTGGAATTCCATTCCCTACCTTGACAGCAAATGGAGGTGGGCCTGGGAAGGGAAATATCCCTTCACTTCTTAAGCCCAAACGTAGGATTTCATGGGAATGAAATTTTTTTTTTTTTCCCATTCCAACCCCCAATCCTACCTAACAAACATAGCCTAAAAATATCCCTTTTCCTCTTCTCTCTTTTTGACTTCGTTTTTAGGTGTTATATAACTTTTTTTTGGCTATTTTGGTTCTCCTCTATTGCTCTTCTCTAAATGTTCACATTTAGTAGGTTTAGTTTGGCGGAACGATATGAATTCTGGGTTATTTATGTTGTCTTATTAGTTTGTGTGATTTTATTTACTTTTATTTTGGTCCTTGCTTTTAATTGAATGATGTAAATTTTATGTGTTTTCTGCCCAGCTATCTGTGTTTGTGTTTTGCTCAAATATGTAAATATGTGAATAGTAAAATTATGCTATTAAAACTCATTTAAATTTTTTTAGTATTAGTGTGCAAAATCACCAGTTTTTTTAGTGTTATTTAAAAAAACAACTCAATCAAACGTATTACTAGTTCAAGTATTTACTTGGAATCATGAATAGGCTTAACAACAAAATTGCCCCATAAATTAGTGCAATAATTAAACTCGTTTATTCATTATGATTACACTATTTCTACTCTCTCTAGAACAAAACTGTCACTTAACAAATCCAAAATTATTCATGTGCCACTTTTTAGATTTTAACTCAAAAAATTGAAACACACACACACACGAAGTCCACCATCGATGAAGGATCTATTCCTTGAAAGAGCTCAATGTAGTGATGAAGGTCAACCTCCATTGTAGATCTATGACAGGCATTCACACAGCCTCCATCAATCAAGGTCGTAGTCATGATCTTTTTACTATGATACAGGACCCATATAAAAATGTAGATATGCAGCTATGGAAAAAATAATAATAATAAAGATAAAGAAGAAGAGGAAGTGGAGAATCAAGAGAGAAGAGTTACATCTAGTTGAGGATATGACAAAGTTAAGTGGCTATTTGGATTCGTTTTTAAAAACGGTTTTTTGTTTTCAAAAATGAAAAATTCTGTAAAATCTGTTTGACAATCACTTTCAAAAACATGATTTTGGAAATGGAAAACATGATTTCAAAAATTGAATGGTGGGACTGAAAAACAATTTTTATTTTTTTTGTTTTCCATCATTTTCAAAAACGATGGGAACTAGATAGTTGAAAAAAAAAAAAAAAAATTTGTTGAACCCATCGATGAACTACACCAACCAAAGGTGATGAAAAAGTGTAATCACCACCAAATAAGAAATCGGCGTCGAAAGCACCAAAACACCAAAACACCCAATCTCAATTAATCAACAACCAAAACACCCATTGTCGAGCCACCACCATTGCTGATCCTACTAGTCATAGATGGAGACCCAATAATCGCAACAACAATGCCGAGCCACCACCATCACCAACTCAACCAGTTGCCATAAATGGAGACCGCCATCTCCAATCATCGGCTATATGTTGCAACTAATCCGACACCACCATCTCTAGTCGTAAATGGACATAACCAGTCGTCGACACCACCATCTTTAGTCACCCCCTCTATCGCAACCAAGTCGCCATTTGAAAACTCATCTCCATCTCAAAACGCAACTCAAACTCAATCTCCATTTTATCTCAAATGGCAACCCATCTGCTGATTTGGTTTTAGATTTAGGTTTTATTTTTATTTTTATTTTATTTAACTATTTTTATTTACTTTTATCTAAATGACCTATATTTCTATCATTTTCAAACTTTTTTCTAAAATTGTACTAAACCACTTTTATCATTTTTCATTTCCTAAATACATTTTAAAAAATGCTACCAAATACATTATCATTTTTGAAAACGTTAATTTTCAAGACACATTTTTTATTTTTGAAAATACTTTTCAAAAGCATCATTTTAAAAACATATCTAAAAGCACCCTAAGTTGGTAATGGTGACCTGAGATGGAGATATGATTGAAAATGAGTGTAGAGAGGTATTTTGGTCTTGACAATGACGCTTTTGAACAAAAATTGTAAAAATATTGGAAGATTAATAAAAAAACGAACACCAGTCATCCTAAGAAGGGGGCATTTTGGGACGTTTGCTTTCATATATGTGTCCTATAATCTTCTTTGATTAGTTTACTTCAGAGTTTTTATGCATATGGATTTATGTTGTTATCTATTGTGGACATCTTGATTTTCATTGTGTGCAAAAAAATATTCCATGAAAATCTGTGATAAGTCCATTACATCTATGTCAATAAGATTATAGATACAAATTTTGTAATAGAATTATTATTATTATCTCATCTTGATTTTCATTGTTAGCATTTCCTTGATTTTTTTTTTCTCCCCATCAAACACAACTTTGTAGTAAGGTTAAAATGTAAGGGCTCCACTAATAATTAAAGCTTTTATAACACACCCGATCAAGTATTAGACCAACAAGCTTGCCACATGAACTAGGTCTATATAAATAGAGAAAATTGAGAAAATGGCGCCTTTGGGAATGGCACCCTCAAAAGTAATCTTTTTATTTTTTATTATTAATAAATGACATTGAAATGAAGAAAACACCCTTAATGAGTATTTTTTGAAATCAATCCCAACCTATAGGTTGGGAATCTCAACCCTGAGGTTGGGAATCCCAAATAGGATTGAATATCTAAGGTTGGGATTCTCAACTTTTAGGTTGGGTTCCCAACCTAAAGGTTGAGAATCCTAACCTTAGATGTTTATTTCATTCAAGTTTGGGATTCCAACCTCAAGGTTGGGATTCCCACCTTCGAGGTTGAGATTCTCAATCTCTAGGTTGGGAATCTCATCCTTGAAGTTGAGATTTCAAATATAAATATTAAATCAAGGTTAGGACTCCCAACCTGAAGGTTGAGAATGTCAACCTCAATGTTCAATTACATATATTTCGTAATTAAATAAATTTATGGGGTTGTTTCGTAATTTTAGAAAATATCTTTGAGAGCCCTTAAAAGTATTTTCAAAAATTACAGAATTACACTTTTAGTTTTCTGAATTATCAAAACGGACCTTATTATTATTTTTTGAACAAAATTACCCCTCTCATTCCTTCAATATCAAAATCCATAATCTCCCACAATTCATCAACATCATCAATACAACATCAACATCATCATCAATATTAAACATTAATAAAAAAAAAAAAAAAAAAAAATCTGGTTCTAGGTTCGCGACGAGCCCAGAACCGTCTGGTTCTAGGTCGCGAACCCAGAACCAAGGCAGGAAAAAAAAAAGGAAAGAAGAAGAAGAAGAAGAAGAAGAGAGAGGAGGAGGGATGAAAATGTCGATGGGTTAGGGCATTTTAGAGAGAGAATGAGAGGAAAATGTTTGATGGGGTGGGAATTTTAGAGAGAGAATGAGAAATGGGGTGGGTCACAGGCGGGAAAAGATATGGGTAAGTGGTAATTAGCTGCACTATTAAGAGTATTTTGGTCTAAAAAAGATCATGCTGTAGAGAATTAAAAAAAAAGGGTTATTTTTCAATTGGGTCATTCAAATAAGGTCATTTTTCAACAAAACCCATATAAATATACAAATTCTAGAATAGTCACATTATTTGCACCCCTCTAAAACTTTATGTACACCCCAAATTGGAATTGCCCGGAAGATCCAATATTGTTCTCATGTAATATTATTATAAAAAATAACATAATTGTTATTATTACTCATATATCATATTAGTGCAATATACAGTATTTTGAGCATTTTAACAAATATATATGTAATATCTTTAGATTAAGCTATTAATTATTTATTACTTTTAAAAGTTTAAATAGCGATCATTTCAAATTAAAAATATTAAATTGTTATTATAAAAAAATAAAACCACTATATTTAATTAGAAGTAATCTAAATAAAAAAAATTCATTATATTAAACAAAAGCAAGTGCAGCTCTTCACTTTTTGTTGTTATTATTATTATTATTATGTTGAAAATCACAGCTCTTCACTTTCATATTCTATATTAAAATTTTAAAATTCATTAATTTATAATATCTAATTAAAAGCTAAAAGAAATTATATATTGACAATATTAGGTGCGATTGCAAACTACAATATTTAAAAAATTTAGTGGGGTGTAAAAACAAATAAGGATGCATATAAGTATTGAAATTGACCACATGTGGAGGGGAGTCAAACCAAGCTCTAATATTCCAAAAGTTTAACCTATTAAGAGTTAACTAATAATATAAGACTCTCTGATTTAAAAAAAAAAAAAAAAGTATAAGACTCTCTAACTCTAACATTTCTTAGCTTTACTCTCAAAACAGTACTAATCATTTTGGATAATAGCAGAAAGTATAAATAACAAGTCTTGCATAAGATGTGTAGTATGCCTACTTAGCTTCAGATTGCATTAAAATTTTGCCTTTAGTTTAGGGGTGTGCCAAATAACACTGTCAAACCAATTAACCAAACCAAACCAGTCTAATTTTACTTTCTTGCTTCGGTTTGAAAAGTGAGTTTGGGTTAGATTGGGTTAATAAATTAACACATTCATTAAAACCGAGTTATATTTCAGCCAATTTTCATAGCAATTTAAAGTTCAAACAGAAGAAATAAATGCCACCAAAGACTGCCATGTCTAACTTATTCAGATTTGATACAAATCAACCAATGACATTCAGTTTTCGGCAAACAGAAAAGTATACCTTGCTCAGATTTCAGACAAACTCAGCATCATCTAAATTTCAGATGAAGATAACAAACGCTGTCTCAGACTCACAATTCATTCATATGCTTTCATCTCTGTAAAACATAAAACTGCATGCAGACCGTTTTCGACAACTGTGTTGTGGTGGGGTATCGGCAAAAGGAGTTGTTCCCTTACCTATCGAAAGGAACTGGAAATGTGGATGGAGTGGACTCGTAAAGGAATGAAAGGTCAGAACCAGTCATCCAATGAGGGTGGGCAAAAACCAGATGGATACTACAACAGAGCGACCTATTTCAAAAACATATGATATTACTTCATACGACTTATTGAGAGACAAGTACCGTATTCTGGTTCTAAAGAGTTTGTGGATGACACGGGGTGGGGTGGTGTGGCTTACAAAATGAAAAGGAAAAGCTGGACTCTACATGATGGTTTCCTTTCTGGTGAACCTGGTGGGAAACACAGAGCTCAAAATGTAATAATACAACTCATATATCAATTCTGGAATGATGAATAAAAGATGTGTCGTCTACCCCATATAAATATACTAATACAATACAATGATATGCTTAGTTCCTCCCACCAACAACTACTTTCAGACATAAGACATAAATGTTTATTCTTTCATTGAGAAAAACACTATCTGCAATTTTACATCTCAGCTAAGTCTGAATGCATTTACATCTTACACGAGTTAGATACAAGATTCCAGTATTTCTTTTGATGAAATTAGGAAGTTGAACTCAAGACATCGGATATGTAACTCCTTTAAAAAAGTCCAACTTGCGTACAGAATTTAATATGAATTGCAAATTACAACCAACAGTTTGTCAGCATTCTTTATTGATTTCCTACCCTAAAGACCATGTACCTAAACATTCGTCTTTGCCCATTCCTTGTCGTGTTTCTTAATTTCTCATGAATAATAAATAATTAGTAATACTAGTCAGATAGTAATAACGTTCAGCATTTGAAGCAACAAAATTACTGTAGTGTTCCGTGCAATCAAACACAAACATAACTATGTTTTATAGGAGAAAACCTCCTAATGCAATCAAAGTAATACTATTCAACAAACATAACGAGTTGCACATTTATGATGATTTTGCACATTAATCATACCCACAAAATAATCCGCATACAAAAATGTTATTAATCAACTAAGACATCTTTAATAGGTTTGTGAGATCCAAATACAAGAATAACATCACATTAGATAGATGCATAAAAATTTCGTGAAAAGATCTAAGGTATCAATCAGACCTCCACAGTACCCAAAAAATTCCCAACAAAAACCACCTCATTATTATAGTTAAAGTGAGGCTTGCCACCTTAGACTTGCCGCAGCAACTGATACTCAGCAATATAATAATGATGTATCATTTATCTTGCCCAAATTATAGTTTAAATTTAGATACCAGGCCATTTTATCTATAATTTTCTGTACGTGGGTAATCAAGCGGCTACCTTTTGGCAACTCTCCTGCCATTCAGGGGGATTCTGTTGTGCTTCTTGCGGATTTCCTGGTTGCAGCTGCTCTGCCCCTCGAGGCCATGATGGCTGCTGTCCAGATATATGAGGCTGCCAGGATTGTTGTTGACCTGCCATGTGTGAGGTTCCTGATGGTGGTTGTCCAGTCATTGGAGGCTGCCAGGATTGCTGTTGACCTGCTACTTGTGAAGGTTCTGATGGTGATTGTCTGGTCATTTGATGCATTGCATTTGGCTGATGCCATGTCTGTTGATGCCACCCAGAGGACTCCTTCCCTGCCATTTGATTCGATCCATAAGCCTGATGTGCCTCCATATGATTGGTCCCCCAAGGCTGCTGTCCCCCCATCTGATTGGATCCTAAAGGCTGCTGCCCGATCCTTTGATGCTGTCCTGCCGTTTGATTATGTACTAAAGACTGCTGTCCTGCCATTTGATTGTATCCAACGTGCTGCCCTCCTGCCGTTTGATTGTATCCAAAATGCTGCCATCCAGCCGTTTGATTGTATCCAAGGTGCTGCTGTCCAGCCATTTGATTGGATCCAAGGTGCTGCTGTCCAGCCGTTTGATTGTATCCAAGGTGCTGCTGTCCTGCCGTTTGATTATATCCAGACTGCTGCTGTCCTGCCGTTTGATTATATCCAGACTGCTGCTGTCCTGCCATTTGATTATGTCCTAGAGACTGCTGCCCTGACATTTGATTGTATCTGAAATGCTGCTGCCCAGTCACCCTATTAGATACAAATGGCTGCTGTCCTGACATTTGACTGGGTCCATAATTGGATGCAAAAGACTGCTGTCCTGACATTTGATTGGGTTCACTATTGGATCCAAAAGGCTGCTGGCTCAACATTTGGTTGAATCCACTATTGGATGCAAAAGGCTGCTGTCCCGATGTTTGGTTTCCTAAAGGCTGCTGTCCTGTTGTTCGAGGTGGTCCGGTCATTCGAGGGGGTGGACGAGGTGCAGCATATTCCCACCGCTCTTCATTTAAAACTCTCTCAATCTCCTCACCTCGCCCAGCTTTACCAAAAGCCCCACATACAAAATCCTGCAGTGCAGGTGTAATACCAACATTGACCCTCATCATTTGTCCAATCAGATCCTTGCTCAAGTCAAATAGACCTTCATTTAACAGCCCCCTTACCACAACATCATACATCAAAAAGTCTGGTTTAGGATCCTTCTCTCCCATTTTTAACAAAATCGGCACACATTCTGCAGCCTTACCATGGCCAATGAGCTCACTAAACACCCTAGTCCCAAAACTCATGACCACCCTCAAACCAGTCTCTGCCATCTGATTAAACAACTGCAATGCATCATCAATTCTCCCAACCTTCAAGTACACATCAATCAATGTCCTAAAAGTCATGACATCTGGCGGCAAGCTTTTCGTAGCCATCTCTTTAAACAGCTTCTCCGCCTCATCCAACATCCCATTCTCACAAAGCCTCGTGATGATGTTATTGTATCCCGCAACATCCATTATAAAAGCCCTAGATTTCGGATGCGTCCCTACTCTCCTAAACGTATCAATCGCCTCTGAGAACTTCCCAAGCTTAAAACACTCATTCACCATAATGTTAAACGTCTCAGAATTCACAGCTTGAACGGTCGGTGGCTGATGATTATCCAACATCTGCTGAAACAACCCCCACGCCTCCGTCTTCCTCCCATACTTAAGCAAAACCTCCAAAAGCACATTACATGTAACAGGAGTCATCCTAAAATTCCTATCCAACAACGACTTATACGACTCCATCGCCTCCTTTTCCTTTCCCTGCTTAAACCACCACTCCATAAACGTTGCATTCACAACCCCATCATAAACCAGACACCTCTCTTTCAACTCATCGAACAACTCATTCGCCTTCTCCAAATTCTCCAAACTCAAGAACCCAGATATCAAATTGTTATAAACCAACGAATCTGCCCCCTGCCCCTTATTCAACATCTCCCTCAGCAAGTCCAATGCCTCATCAATTCTACCCGAATCAATAAACCCTTTTGTCAAATGCCTATATGTAACGTGACTAGGACTAAAAGGGGCGGTCTCTATGATCTTCCTATACCACCCCATTGCCTCATCTACTCTACCCTCATCACAATGTGCATTGATCAAGTTATTATACGAAACTACATTAGGCACAATATCAAACTGCTCGAAAAAGTAAGCGAAAAGGGCAACAGCCTCGTTATACCTCTTGGCGCGATACATGGCAGCAATGATGGCATTGCAGGTGAAGACAGTGGGGCGGATGTTGGAGAAAACAGCCTGCCTTGCCACGTAGGAGGCGGCGTCGAGATCCCCAGCACGGATGAGGGACTGGACGCGGTTATGGAGGCTCAGGCGAGGACCGACGAGGGCCGAGGTCGAATCAGGGAGGCGGGGCGCGTTGGGGTCACGCGCAGGGGGTATTGGGGGTTGGGGCGGATGGCGTGGAGAGGGGGCTCGATGCGGAGACAACATTTTTGCTGCAACAGTGTTCGGCAGCGGCTTCCTCCGCTGAGGAGAAGGCGTAGGAACCAGTAGTGGAGGGGGTGGGGGTTGTTGGGAGGTGGGTGAGGGTGTGGTAATGGTGGGTGAAGGAGGAAGAGATGGAGGAGGTGTGGCGGTGATGGCCGTGGAGGGAGCGGAGTAGGAGGCGGTAGAGGGACATTTTTTTTTAGGGATTTTAGAGAGAGAGTAAAACCCTAAGAGAAGCTAAAACCCAGAGAGAAATGGAGTGTGAGAGAGGGAGGGAGGGAAGGGTAATGATGGAAATGAATTTGTGGACTTATATGGGTTGGGCGTGAGAGAAATTGGGCTTGGCCCTTTAAGAATTTTTTTTTTTTTTTTGGATTTTAGTTCGGGATATATTGATATAATTGGAATCTACGACTTTACTGGTAAGGATGTAAGGGATTTATTATTACGCTAATGTCATTTGGTTGAATCAATAGTCTAATTAAGATTTCACCAAATCAATCATTATAAACAGTTAAAACACCATATAAAAAGAAATTGAATACAATAAGTTATAAAAGCAATTAAACACAATAAGTTATAAATCGACATGGGTTAAGTTAAAGATCTATTGAGATTGGTGAGCACAACCCGACTTTGATTTTGCAAACAAATGTGTAACTCAAACTTCTATACCAGATGTGAAAGGAAAATGCATAAACTATATTTTTCTTCAACAATTACAAAAATTCAAGGTTTGGAGGAGAAGAACACAACCAAACTTACAATTTCAATGATATAAGTGTGAAAGGTATATCATTTAACCAGCTCTATTTTATCAAGTTCATAAACTACTAAACTATAAGCAAATATGTTAAAGTCTATATACTTATATAGTTAGTGGATAATTAGATACTAATATTATTTAGTAAATTTCATTTTATCAAGTGTATCAACCACGTAAACTATGAATGAGTATGCCAAAATCTTCATATTTATATAGTTGGTGGATAATTATGGCATTGAAGTCATAAAAACATATGGACAAGCAGGCTTGGAACATTAAAATCGGGGTACCAAGTCAAGTTTGGATAAAAAAAAATTTTGACCCCGCTTATAACCGAGTCTGGTACAGGTCAAATAATTTTGATCCGACTTCCACCTCGTTGCTTACTCAATTAATTTTTAATACATACCAATATTGTTTTCATTAGTGTTATTGTAGTTCATATTTAATTGTTGTACATTACTGTTTTGTTTATTTAATTTTATCTTCAGATGATTTTTTAATAGATTAGCACTGATGTATGAAACTTGATAAATTTTATGTTTTTTAAGTTAATTTGGTGTTCACATCTATGTTTAAATTTAAGATTTATTAGTTTTAGATTATGTTCAATTGAATTCAAATTTATACTTGAATTTAAATATATGTTAAGCTTTAAGGACTTGTTTAGTAGACAAGATTAGTTTACACTATTTGTAAGAGATAAGATTGGATTGAAATCAGTAGGATATAATTGAACTTAAATAATAATGTTATGTGTTTGTTGTACTTAAGATTAAACTAAAAATAATACTATCTCTTGTCTGGTATTTTTTATTTTTTGGGTTACTGAAATTGATCTAGGAAATAATCAAAATCAAACGGGATGACCATTAATGATGCAGCTCAGAGAGCAGCTTTCATATAAAAGTGAATGATCTACCTATATGCAGGTGGGGAAAGACAACCACAAATTGTGGTTCTCGATGTCGAATCTGGGATGAGTGAGAATCCAGGCAATGCGCTACCACTGTAGCAAAGCACAATTGGCCTTTTATCTGGTAGTTGGTGACGTATAAGATTTGAAAGAAAATAATTATACTCTATGGTCCATAAGTGTGAGATTGGTAAGTTTCTTTTTTCTTCTTTAAAAAAAAAAAAAAAAAATTGGTTAGTATAAGACAAAAGACAATTGCAACTTACCCACTTTTTTTTTTAACATACAGATTAAACTTTACCTTTTAACATCAGTTTGCCTCCTTTTGTTAGTCAAAGTTGATCAACTCTAATATGGGAACATTTACCTTAAAGTTGTAGATGGCAGATTTTTGAGATTTGCTTGGGGAATAACATAAGGGAAGAACAAACCGGGATTGGAGACCTAACACGTGCAATATATTAAAATGCATTGTCAAAACAGACACGTCTCACTGCATTTGAATCAAAGTGTTCACTTCTCAACTTTTGTTTACGTTACTCATGTATATTTAGCACACATTTCATGATGAATGAATAAGCACCCAAAGAATTACCAAAGTTGAATCTCAAAGCAATTTCTATGCCAGTTAAGCCAATTAAACTAGATCAAAATGATACAAATGATAAGTACAACACATAAAGAAAATGGCAAAATAATCTCCATTTTGGACAATCAAAACTACAAATGGCAAAATGATCCTCACTAAGAATAACAAAAGCTACTAAGTTTGATGTACTAAACAATCTATTAGATCACCTTATTATACACGAAACCTTATAACATTTAGAGATAGCATGCTGAGACTAAATGGCTCTCTTCTATATATCATGCACACATGTAATGCCAGCAACATAATTGCAAGGGTCATCACTTGCACTGCAATGTAGAAAAAGAAAATCATTATTACATCACAAAGAGAGAGAGCGTAAAGGTTGTTTCAATTTCACTTACGTGTTCATCATTAGAGTTATGTTGTCTCCTTTAAGAAGAATCCTTCCTGTTAAAAAAAAAGAAACAAATTAAGAGCATGCACATGAATTAGAGCACTTAAAGTAGATATATAGAAAGTGATTCAACTAATGAGTTTCCGCCCTTCTTCTCGATGTTAACTTCTTCCGCATCATCCATAACCAAGTTCATGTACTCATCGAAACCCTGCACGAGCTAAACAAGCACCGAAACTTTCTCATTCTTAAGAGGTCATTAAAGCGCTGAATACTGAGATACATTGATGAAATAATATAATTTTGCATTCAATCTTCCACCTTTTGTTCCCAAAAGTTGCGAGAAAGGTTCAAAGCATAATCCGTAACGAAACCGAAAAGACTGATGACAAAATGAAGTGAATGAATGAAGACTTCTTATGTTTGAACATATCCATCTCCAAAGCAATTGAATCACTGCCAAAGGGGCAGACATACAGTTCAAAATTATGCTGAGAATAACGGAGATTCCAATTGAATCACTGCCAAAGGTTTTTAGTTTTTAATCTTCACTAGAATGTAACCTCAATAATCGATCACGGAGATTCCAATTGTTTATATATATATATATATAATTTTTAAAATGTGTTTATTTTCTTTAATTAAATAGGAACAAGTGCGAAAAGGAGGATCGGTTCGATTTACAAAGAGCACATTGTGCTAGTTGCCTCGATGACATCCCTAGTCTCATCATGGCTAGTTGATTTGATTGCATTATTTGAAATAATCTCCGGTCCCATATAATTAACAAAGAGTGAATTGGAGTTTTCTAATCTAACATATACTTTGCTATAAATACGTTTTATAGCATGTTTACTTACCAGAAATTCTTAAGAAGGTAAAGGAACTTAATTCTTGATTTATGATTCTATTTTTTAGGAATTTAATAGGAAATCAAATTATATGAACTCCATATTTAAATAAAGAATTAAATTTCTCATGCGAAGGATTCCCTCCTCTTATTCAAGAAATCAAGTTCCCTTTCCTCGATTCATTTCCTATAGAATTTAATTATCACTGATTTTATTTCTAAATAGTAAACATACCCTTAAGTTAAAAGAAGAGTTTTTCCCTCGACTGCACCATATATCATTAGAAGTTTTTTTTTTTTGTTTTTTCCTTCCTAAAGATTGAATAATATTAAATTTTACTAAAGAATGAATAAATACTAAGACTTGAACCTAAATGACATGTTTGAATTTTATTTTTTTGGTATTATCTTTGAATGTATATCAACTTATTTGTTTTTTTAAGATAAAACCCTCTAAAAACAATTAATTTGGCAATATTTTTACCCCTTTTTTTTCACTATAAGTTGTTATGTATTTTATTTATTTAATATGATGTAAACAACTAAAAAAAAAATTTAACAAATCTTAAACTATTTACATTAATGTCAATAAAATTTTATTTATAATAAAGATATATAATGAAAAAATTAACCTAAAAATGATTTTTATATTGTTTAAAAATACAGAATAAATATTCATTAATGGTGTTGAAATGTTAGTGATAGAAACTCTCAAATTAGTTTCTTAAAGAAAAGTAAAAAGGGGTTAGAGCAATTAGCTTTTATTTATTATTAATACTAGATTATAATAAAAAAATCTGTGCAATATAATATTATAAGGAAATTGGAACTGTATTATCGTTGGGATAGAATAAAATATCTTAAATATAATTTAGAGATTAAAATAAGTAAAAGTTAGTAGTTGTTACTTTTTCTTTTTAGTTTATTTTATATATTTATAAACTGTTTGATCACTTTTTTTTTTAAATAATTGTTTGAGCACTTAAAAAACAAACATAACAACTTAAAAAAACCAATTGAGATTGATTAAATATAAAATGAAAAAAGTAAACAAATTTTGTTATGCATGATAGGATGAAAATTTGATAAGGAATAAATAGGATGGAGATTGAATTAAATAAATACTATTTTGTTTTGTGTAAATATGAAATTGGATATAATGTCATAAGAATTATATTATTTTTATAAATAATTTGAAATAATAACATAAAAAATAAGAAGTTAGTTTATGAAAAAATAAATTTATTTTAATAATACGAATTTAATAATATGAGTTTATTTTAATTCATTTATAATTATTAAATTTATTTTTACAAATATTTAAAAAAAATATGTTTTTAAAATCGAATTTCAGTCTTTGGTTTGTTACATGGGCTCAAGTTCGAGCCTCGAGGGTTCAAAGTGGGATGTTGTAGGCCCATTGGATTGGATTTCTTCTATTTGAAAGCCCACCAACCAAAGGACAATGGATTTCTTAAAATCGAATCTCATTAGTAATTCTACTTAACAAGCATAATTGGTAATGTTAAATATAACATTTATATATAGTTTTTATTTTTTTAGAAAATAAATCAAATGTTAAAAAGAATTTTCTTTACTTGTTTCCCAAAATTCAGTGGATAAAAGTTAGATTTAGAAAATAATAAAAGTTAATTTAGGAATATAGTATGACAATACATTTGTTCTTGCATCTTATTCTTGGTATTATTATTATTATGATTATTATTTGAAATTGGATAAAGGGTATCTCATGCTCCCATCCTATCCAGTTCATATCAAATTTGGTAGATTTAATTGTTAATAGAGAGTCTAAAATTATGTTTAACAAGTAGGTTATATCCTATCCAGTTCATATCAAATTTGGTAGATTTAACTGCTAATAGAGAGTCTAAAATTGTGTTTAACAAGTAGACTAGCTCTTATTTAATATTAATACTAGATTATAATTAAAAAAAAATCTGTACAATAGAATATTATAAGGAAATTGGAAATGTATTATTGTTGGGATAGAATAAAATATCTTAAATATAATTTTGTGATTAAAATAAGTAAAAAGTTATATTTGTTACTTTTTCTTTTTAGCTTATTTTATATATTTATTAACTATTTGATCACTTTTTTTTGAAATAATTGTTTGAGCACTTAAAAAACAAACATAACAACTTAAAAAAATCAATTTAGATTGATTAAATATAAAATGAAAAAGTAAAAAAAAATTGATATGCATGATAGAATGAAAATTAGAGAAGGAATAAATAGGATGGAGATTTAATTAAATAAATACTATTTTGTTTTGTGTAAATATGAAATTGGATATAATAGCATAGGAATTATATTATTTTTATAAATATTTGAAATAATAACATAAAAAAATAAGAAGTTAGGTTATGAAAAAATAAATTTATTTTAATAATATTAGTTTATTTTAATTCATTTATAATTATTAAATGATATTTTTACAAATATTTTAACATAAAAATTATATTTTTAAAATCGAATTTCACTCTTTGGTGTGTTGCATGGGCTCAAGTCCGATCCTCGAGGGTTGGTAGTGGGATGATGTAGGCCCATTGGAGTGGATTGCTTCTATTTGTAAGCCCACCATCCAGGGACTCTGGATTTCTTAAAATCCAATCTCATTGGTAATTCTACTTAACAAGCGTTTGGTAATGTTAAACATAAAATTTAAATATAGTTTTTTATTTTCAAAAAAATTAAATCAAATGTTAAAATGAATTTTCTTTACTTATGTCCCAAAATTCAATAGGATAAAAGTTGGATTTAGAAAATAACAAAAGTTAATCTAGAAATATCAGTAAAACAATATATTTGTGCACACATCTAATTCTTCGTGTTTTTTTTTTTTTTTTTTGGGAAATTGGATGAAGGGTTTTTCTCCATCCCATTCTACCCAATTCATATCATATTTGGTAAATTTAACTTCTAATAGAGAGTCTAAATTTGTGTTTAACAAGTAGTTTATATATAGTAATAAGGGACAATTACTTCTAATCTACCTGAAACTTTAATATTCACAGGTATATATAACTTTTTAGTTTATTTGCAATGTCCTTCACTGGATTAATAGTTGACTGACTCTCATAGTTAGTAAAAATGTTTGACCGTATAAAAAAATATTGAAAGATGAAATTACCCCTGAATAAATTCACTTTTTATTTTCTTTTAAAATAAATTTTAAAAACTTTACATAAATTAAAAATAAATTTAATGAGATCTGAAGATGGACGGTGAAGATTAATTTAAAGAAAAAAAATTAAAAACCAAAGCTACAAATATATATGTATATATATATATAATAAAAGATGAAGGTTCATCTTTATCTTCATTTTCAAACAAAACAAAATTGAAAAAGAAAAATTAAAAAAAAAAAAATCTGGGTTGAACAAAATTAAAAAAAAAATCGAAATTAAAGAAAAATTAAAGTTGAATAAAAACAAAATTTTTTTTCTCTTTTTAAAAAAAATAAGAGATTTGGGTTGAACCCAAATCTTCAAACTTTGATTCAACCTAGATCTCTCAAAATTTTTTTTTTTTTTAAATTGTTTTGTTTTGATTTAACTTTAATTTTTTCTTTAATTTTGATTTTTTAATTTTTTTCAACCCTTTTTTTCATTTTTTTTTTTTAAAGATGAGATTAAGATGAAGATGAATCTTCATATTTTATTTTTAGATTTTTTAAAAATATTTTTTAGTTTTGATTTTTAATTTTTTTAATCAAATTAATCTTCACCGTCCATTTGATGGAGATCTCATTAAATTTATTTTTAATTTATTTAAAGTTTTTAAAATTTATTTTGAAAGAAAAATGAAAAGTGAATTTATTTAGGGTAATTTTGTCTTTCAATATTTTTTACACCGTCAAACATATCCACTAATGGCTAAAGTCAGTCAACCATTAATCCAAGGGAGAACAGTGCAAATAAATCAAAAAGTTATACGCCTATGAATATTAAAATTTTAGGTAGGTTGGAGGTAATTATCCTATAATAATAATAATAATTCTCTAATTAAGATGTTCTAAAATTTTTTATTTTAGGACGATAAACGATAACCACTCATTTTTAGTGGATTCCACCATATTGATAGGACCCACTAAAAATATGTGATCCTAATTAATAGTTATTAAAAATTCCATACGTATATGTGTGTGTGTGTATATATATATAAAATTTAATTGAGTAATATTGGACTTTCAAAAATTTTATTCAAATCTATGCTCAAATAATGTAATATATAAGTTGTCAAGATCTTATAAATTATGAGATAATATGATAATTAATAAAATCTTAACAACTCACATGCTATACCATTGAGTTATAAATTTGGATAAAATTTTTGGAAAATCTAATATTACTCCATTTAATTATGTTATATGGTTTTCAACATAGGAAAGAACTTGTGTAAATATTGTTTCAAAATTGATGTTAGTTTATATTTACTCTCTGAACATAAAGCATAAAATATATATTGATGCAATATATATTTATACTACATTATATGTGTGCATGAAAAAAGGAAAAAGGTTAGCTCAGTCTGATCATAGATAGAGACTGAATGAAGAATCCTATTTCGCCCCTACAAAGTCCTAATAAGATTTATAAGTCAATTGACTTTCACAAGCTAAAAACACGATAGGATATACTTTTCCATGGTTTTGTAAAATTTTTCTTACAACAGCCCACTGAGACTTCCGGGCAAGGCAAAAGGACAAGCAAGGTAGATCCAATGCTGCCTTGTTTGTAAAAGTAAACTGACTTGACTTCTATTCAAAATTTGAAATTTAAAAAGATGAAAGGACTTTAATACCGACGTGAGACTTCAGATCCTCTTTAAAGAGAACTCGAAGTCTCATTATATTCGTATTAAAGTCTTTCTATTTCCACTAAATTTTAAATTTGGTTTTATATATATTTCTCCAATTTGGTTGTATTATAACCATTTATTTTCAATGGGATCCATCAAAGTGATTAAACTCATAGAAAATATGTTATTTTAATTAATGATTTAAAATAAAAATTTAAGACATTTTACCATAGAACCTCCATCAATATATATATATGAAAAAAAAGAAAAAAAAACGAAGAAACTTTGGTGTAGATGTTTACATTGGAAGTATTCATTAATAAAATTGTCACTTAAAATTGCCAACTTGTCATTTATAGAGATGTTACCATAAAGTTAGACAAATACATCATATCATCATAAAATCTTATATTGATTTTGTCGATGTTGATTTATGGTCGACGAGAGCTCAAAACCCAATACCTATAATCAATGTAAAGCAAAACAACAAGCACAAGAGAAACAGATAGTAGAGAACAAAAACAACGCAAAGAAGATAAAGTTTTTAACGTGGTTCAGTAAGTGTGTCTACGTCCACAACTGTTCTCTCAATAATCCTGTAGAGTAACGGTATAGTATTGCTTATCGTTTCTGTTACAATGAAATTTGACTTTTATTTATAGAGAAATAGGCGTTACATTTTAAGTATAGATAAAACAGGAAATTTTTTTTGAATTAATTACACTTTCTAATCAGTTAGCACTGAATCAGGAAACTATCCCGTAAAATTCGAGATCACGATGACTGCGTTCAAATTTAAATTTATTTCCAATTCTGATGGAAGAATCACCATCAAATCAAGTCACTGCCTTTTATGGAAGATTTCCTTGTTTAAATGATCACTGAGCGAGCTGTAAACTATACTAGGCGACCTTCGAGTTGTATCTCGCTGAACGACGAGCTGTGCATGACGCGCACTGTATATACTTGAAAAAATCTGTGAGACTGCCATGATACGAGCTCGTTGGAGCAAGTTGTGGAGCTTGCTTGGGTTGGACGTTGATAACTTAGACCTTGTTTACTGGACCTCTTCATTGAGTTGACTTATTGGGTTTTTACAACCCAATTGTTTAATCCGGAAAATACACATAAACAGATTTGAACCCGGATATAGTTTTCATTGACAGTTGATAAAAAAATATTTTTTATTATTGTTCACATTATGCTAAACTTTGTATGAAAATAGTTTAAGTTTGATTTGAATTCTTGTTTTCGATTGAATTCTTTTTCCACACATTGAGGATATTAGTTTCTAGGACTATATTTACTAAAAATAAATAAATAAATGTTTCCGGGACTATTTACAAAAGGTTTGCATACATACTTGGTTGCAAAACCGAGGTAGTTGGAAATGATCGTGGGTTACAAGAAGATTTTCTCCGCTGCGCATGATACAAGCCTACTTAGGTATCTCACGTGGAACGGTGGAAGCCACAAGTTTTTCTAGAAACAAACAGTAAAACAGTAACATATTAATTCTCGTATTACTCCTTAACCCAAACTAACAGTGTAAATTATAAATAATGCATTCTCTTATAATTTATATTCAGAGCTATTATTCCTTTTTTTTTTTGGTTTTTTGAAATACAGAGTTATTATTCTTATTGTAATAAATTTAGGAGTTGGTATATAATATTGAAAGAATTCAAAGCAATATAAAATTTGATATAAAACAATAAAATGGAACTGAAAGCATATCCGTTTATATGCAGCGGAAATTCCTTTAGATTCTCTTAATTATTCAACTAGTTGGATTCCAATCACATAAAAGGAAAGTAATCTCAAATTACAGTATAATTTACCTTGTCATGCGTTTTCTATTCTATACACACTCGTTGTGTGTATTTTGCACATATGTTGTGGGAAGTTGATTTTGCATCAATTATTAAAAGCAAAACAATATCATATATTTATAAGGGTGGTGGTTATTTTCTGAAACCACCAGTAACTGCCAATAACCGTCAACGGTTACTTATTCCTATCCAAATCTATTTTATTTAGATTGGGTCATAGGTTTGGATCATCTTGAGTGGATCCGACCTAACAACCCAATAACCCTACAAATATAAATCCATAATCTTATTGATGTGTATGTAAAAAATATACCATATACAATAGATTGTCTTCATTGATTTTTAATATTGTTATAGTTCATTTTAATTGTAAATAATAATTTTTGTTCAAACCCTTGTTTAGAGTATTAGTTTATAATTTGATAGTTAGCATTTGGACTAAATTTTTAATTTTTTTATTTACGTAATCCTAGGGAATCGGGCACTTAGTTATATATTGACACCTAGACTTTTTGTTTATACTACTGTTCTAAACCCGATTACGTAAGTTAATCATCCCATCCAAACCAACCACTTTTTTTTTTCTTTTTATAAAAAAAAAAAAACAAAAAACAAACCAAACCACTTATTTATACAAAGAATTGAATTTATTATGTACTCGAAAGTTGGAACATTGTCCACACCATTCAATTTACTATTTTACTTATTGCCATATTTCCACCCAAGCAATTACCATAGCCACCCGCTTGTTAGAAGCATCCATTACTATAATGAAAGAGATATACGTATTTTATTTACACACCCTTTAATATACCAAAAATAATCCAATAATAAGCATAATTGTTAATTCTACTTAAAATCCAATCTCATTAGTAATTCTACTTGACAAGCATAATTGGTAATGTTAAATATAAAACTTAAATATAGTTTTTTATTTTTTTTAAAAATAAATCAAATGTTAAAAAAATTTCTGTACATATGTCCCAAAATTCAATAGGATAAATGTTAGATTTAGAACATAATAAAAGTTAATTTAGGAATATCAATAAGAGACTAATTTAGGAATATCAATAAGAGACTAATTTAGGAATATCAATAAGACAAATTTAATTTAAAAATAATAAAAGTTTTTTTTTAATATCCCTTGGAGGCATATGAAATGATGACAATATCTTTAATTGTCACAGATTCTGTTAGGATGATATGATTGACCATTTGACTTCAAGGATAAAAAGGAAAATGTAATGAAAAAATAATTAAAATATAAAAAATCAAAATAAATAAATATTAAATATAAAATTATAAAAATAAGATATATATATATATTTTTCTCTCTTTACCTCTTTCTCTCCTTTTTTCCTCTTCTTTCTTTTTGGCCGGTCCTATTCTCTCTCTAACACTAGTTGGCGACTTAATAGAGATCACTGGTCTCCAATGATTCTTGTTGTCACTTGACTCGTTAGACTTTTGCTGGGCCGCTTATGAAACCATCATCGATCAGTTCATTTTGGGTTTCAATATCTGAACGGGTTACAAGTTCAAGACCAGATAGAACTCGCAAGGTTGCATGAACATCACCAAGCAATCATAGTTCGAGGCAGTGTTCCAAAACTCGCTACTTGCGATTCGACTAGCGACCTAGCGAGCAGTGAGTAATCGGTAACTCAGCGAGTAATTAAAAAGTACCGTTTAGGGGGAAAATTGTAATTTTTGAAGTTTCAAAGCACAAACTGAAATTTTTGTGAACATTAGAGACCACAGTGAAATTATCCACACCCTATATAAAGACTGATTACATGCTCAAACCCTCATTCTCACTCTCTCTCCCCCTTCTACTCCCTCTCCTTTGTCCTCTCTCATCCCTCCTCTCTCTAACAAGCCGTCGCTGTTGCCGTTTTGGTTTAAATGCGCTGTTGTCGTTGCTTTTCAAATATGTCGTTGCCGTCATCGTTTCGAGATCAAGAACAGTTGTCGTCACCAAAGTTGAAGGCAGTTCGTCTTTATTGTCGTCAGCGAATCTTCTTCTTTCTCCTCTATGGCTGTTCAAGTCTCCTTCTCTCTCGCGAATGAATCTCCTTGTCTTTTTCCCTTCAAGTTATCACCGGTGATAGTAAGTAATTGTTTTTCGAATTTGTCTTTTATATGTTGTTTGTTTTGCATTTTGTTGGGAATATTGTTGGGTGATTTTTGTTGTTTGTTTATATGAGAGTTTTGAGGATGATTGTTAGGTGATATTTGAGATGATTTTTGACCGGTTTTATGATGATTGGACTCGTCGAGTAGGCCGAGTTGGGCCGAGTTGAGCTGAGTTGAGCCGAGTGTCCACCTCTGGCTAGCAAGACCTCCGATTTGGAGGTTCTTGGATCAACAGAGTGCTGATTTGTGAGAAACTAGTGAGAACTCGGCGAAACTCGCCAAGTTTTTAAACAATGGTTTGAGGTGTGGGTACCTAATATGAAGTTGAACGACATCGTTTCGAGCTGTAACCAATCACTAGAAAATGCGTCTCCTTACACATTTTGCATAACCGGCTTGTCTTCCTTGTACTGATGATGAGGACATTCGTCTCCATGTCTTCACCATAAGAGGCCCATCCGGGCCTATGATGGTGGATTCATGGGTCTTTAATAGTGGAAACTATCTGGGTCTCCACTACCAGAGACCTAATTCTAGTCTCCACCATGGAGACCTAAAACCAGTTCCACTGCCACTTTTTATTTTTTTTCAGTTATTGATTGCTATCAGATTTTTTTTTTCTTATGATGTTTGTTGATAATTGTGAGAGATTGGTAATACTAGGTTTAATGATTGATGATCGTGGGAGATTAATGGTGAGAAATCTGGGTTGATGTGGAGAGTCCATGGATGATTTTTTTTTTTTTTTTTTGGGTGAGGAATTTGGGTTTGAGAGTCCATTGATATCTGTGTGAGAAATCCGTTTTTTATATTATTTATTATTTATTTTTGTACTTTTTATATTTTAATATTAAATGATAATTTAGTCTATTTATTTTTAAATTTTAATGCTAAATGATAAGAGTAAATTCAACATTTTAACTTTGGTTAACATTTCCACTAAAAAATTGATGATAAGAGGAATTATGGATAAAATCGAAACTACTTGGTGGAAAAACGATATATTGTCAAAAGTCAACTGTTTTTTCAAGATTTTCTTTTTCTTTTCTTTTTTTTTTTTTTTTTTTTGCTTTTTTTTTTTTTAAAGAAATGGGACAAAGGATATCTCTGGCTTCCATCCTATCCAATTCATATCAAAGTTGGTAAATCTAATTGCTAATAGAGAGTCTAAAAGTATGTTTAACAAGTATTATAAATATATAGAGTGCATTCTAACTTTTAAATTATTAGAATCACTAATTTTGGCCATTCATTACATTCTCTTTTCAAAAACATTAATTCAAATACAATGAATGGCTAAGATTATTAGTCCAAACAATTTAAAAGTTATGATGTGCATACTGACTTTTAAATTGTTTGGAATACTAATTTTAATCATTTATTATATTTAAATTAAATAGCAGAGAGAAATATTTTAAGAGAGATAATGCAATGAATTACTGAAATTAATGGTCCTAATAATTTAAAATTTAGGACACACTATATATATAATACTTGTTAAGCATAATTTTAGACTCTCTATTAGCAGTTAGATCTACCAAATTTGATATGAATTAGATAGGATGGGAGCGAGAGATATCCTTTGTCTAATTTCAAAAAGAAAAAAAAAAGGAAAATCCTAAAAAAACACTTGACTTTACCATAGAAGCTCTAATATATATAAAATAATAATAATAATAGTAATAATAATCATAATTATTCTTTAATTAGGAGGTTCTTAAATTTTTATTTTAGAACGATAAATATATGCATATAATTTAATTATGTTATATGGTTTTCGACATAGGAAAGAACTTGTTGTAAATATTGTTTCAAAATTGATGTTTCGAACATAAAGTGTAGAATTTATACTGATGCATATATTTATACTGTATTATATGTGTGCGTGAAGAAAAAAGTTAGCTCAGTCTGTTGTAAAAGTTTTCTTGCAACAGCCCAAAGAGATTTCTGGGCAAAGTAAACTGACATGGCTTTTATTCATGGACCTGAAGTCTCGTTATCTCGGTATTAAAATCTCTCAATTCAAAATTTGGACTTTAGTGGAGATACAAAGTCTCATTATGCCAGTGTTAAAGTCTTTGTATCTCCATTAAATCTCGAATTCTGTCGTACACACACATATATATATCCCATTAAATTTCAATGCGACCTAGCATAGTGATGAGACTTACAAAAAAATATGTTAATTCGTGATGATCAATATTTATTTAAGGGAGGTCTTATGCGCTCTCTTGGTATATGTACAATTCTAGAAGCTGAGTTAAGAGCAATTTGAAGAGACCTTATTATTGTCTAGGATTTATTTTGTACTGTAATTTTAGTGGAATCAGATAGTAAGGAAGCCATTGATTTTATTTTTCATTCCAATCCTACTCCCATTTGCCACAAATCTATAATTCTGCACATTTGGAATATCATGAGGAAGGATGACATGTTAAAATCTTTTTTTGTGCCTCAAGATGCAAATAATGTTGCTAATTGGTTGGCAAAAAGAGCTCTTAGAATGTCAGTAGAGGATATGTCTTTGTTGAATACTTTTCAAGAGTTAGAGTATCTTCTCAGTTTTGATTGTCGGAGAGCTCTGTTTCTCTTTTAATTTTTTCCTTTGTTCTTTGGGTTTTTACCTCATTTTTGTATATATATAATTCTAATTAATACTTCTGAAATAAAAATTTTAAGATGTTCTTACCATATAATCCCTCTCTCTCTCTCTATATATGAAAAAAAAAAAACAAAAAACAAAAAAAGCAACAAACAAACAAAGAAACTTTAGTGTAGATGTTTACACTGGGAGTGTTCATCAATGAAATGTGTCCCCACGCGAGACATGTGAAATTGCCAACTTGTCATTTATAGAGATGTTACAATAAAGTCAGACAAATACGTCAAATCATTATAAAATCTAATATTGATTTGAAACTTGGATGTGGCTTTCATTGGCGGTTCGATTGAAATCTTCTTCCACACATTGAGGACATCAGTTTCCGAGACTATTTATAATCTTTTCATTTGGTTATAGAAAAGATAACAGGAAAAAAAAATACTGTTATTTTTTCTTTCTTTCTTTGTGCAGTTAATGAAGAATGAAGACAAGAAAGAAATAATAATTTTTTTTGTCCTTTGTGTACTATAGAGAAAAGGAAAAAATATATATATTAATCCATTTTTAAAGATTATTAAATGTATATATATTTCAAAATAATATAATTTGAAAAATTAATAGAGAAAACAAAAAAGATGTAGAGAATTTGGTTCGATGAGAAGACTATTAATAAGTGGGTTTTAATAATAATTAGAGAAAGTGAAGATGATGTAATGATAAGGAGAGATGAGAAAGAACATATTTACATAAAGTGTAAAATTAAGTTGTATATAAAGATGTAAGTGAATTTAAACCATTCATCATCTTCCAATGGCTAATAAATTATATCAAAATTTATGTCCACCGATCTTATCTCATATAGATAGATATATATTGTAATTTTACCATTAGTATATTTTAACTTTTTAAAATTCGGACGAACCAATTAAATTTATTTATTATATTTTCTCTTCTAAAATAATTTTTTTTCCTATTTAATTCAAATATAAATGATGAATTTAATTGATTCGTCATATATATATATATGTGTGTGTGTAAGGAACAAAAAACCAAAGAAACTTTGCTATATATGTTTACATTTGAAGTATTCATTAATGAAATATTTGTGTCCCCCCAAAAGACTTCTTGTGATATTGATGCCTAGACTTTTCAGTTATACTACTGTTCTGGCCTCAATTGTCTAAGTTAATCATCCAATCCAAACCGACCACTTGTTTATACAAAGAATTGAATTTATTATGTACCCGAATGTTGAATTTATTTTCTTATTGCCATATTTCCACCCAAAAAACTACCATAACCACACACTTGTTGGAAGCATCTAGTACCATAATCAATGAGATGTACAAAGAGATATACGTATTTTCTTTTTGGGAAAATTGATATACTTATTTTACTTACACACCCTTTAATGTACCTGTTACATGTATTTTCCGGATTCATTAAATGGGCTGGTAAAAGCCTGTGAAGGCCCAATAAAATCAGCCCAATTGCAAGACCCATATTTCAACTCCAAGCCTAGTGAACTCCACAGCCCGACCCAGTAGTCTACTCAGCTTGCAACAACGAGCTCATGTCATGGCAATCATAGCTCGTTCCATTATTCACTATAGGCACAGCTCGCTTCTCAGCGAGCTCTAGCTCGAGGTCGCTATAAACGGCAGTTCGCCCATAATTAATGCAATATCTTCCAGAACAGGCAGTTACCTAGTTTGATCGTGATTCTCTTTCCAGATATGGAAGTTAATTCAAATTCGAATTCAGTCAACATTATCTCGGATTTTAAGGAGCAGTTTCCTGATTTTATTCAACCGATTAGGAAGTGTAATTAATTCATGATTCTCTTCCTATTTCATTGTTACCAGATTTGTACTAACTCTTCCCCTATAAATAGGGGTTGAAACTGTTGTAAACGAGATACACAATTAAATACAATATTGTCACTCTGCAGAATTTAAGAGAGACAGCCGTGGACGTAGGCACACCTTGCTGAACCACGTTAAAAATCCCTTGTCTTCTTGTTTGATCTTGGTTCTTATTTATTCTCTTCTCGATTTCTGTGTTTTCTCACATTGATTGCAGGTATTGGGCATTGAATACCCGTCGATTGAATTTCAATGTCGACATTTTGGCGCTAGAAGGAGGGCCCAAACTGCGATATTTTTTGTTTTGCTTCATCGATTTCCTATATGGCAAAGACTAGATCAAACAGACATCTTGGAGATGATGACTAGGCGGAGAGCCGTATGAACCAGACCCAACAGAATATGCAGCCTGTGCAGGACGCACCCATGCATGTAGCAGGAACGTCCCATGGCCAGGCAATCGGCACTGCAACAGGCATCCCTCCTCTGCCTCATCGTCAACCGTTTCCAATTGCCCCATTAGCTGAAGGGCAGAATGTGCTGATTCAGAGGCAAGAAGCGCTGGAGGACACGGTCAGACAGCTTACAGAGGCCGTCAATATGTTGGTGCAGGCTCAAGTGCAGAATGTATCTAGGGTTGAGGTTCAGGCACCAAGACACGTGCCCCAGCAGCATGAAGCGATGCAGGTGCCCGAAAGACTAGCAAGGGAAGTCCAGCGACCTGCTGGTTCAGTTCGTTCCTCCAACGCGCGTTCTAGAGCTGGACGCCCTGTCCGCGAAGAAAGGGAGGTCGCACGCCCGCTAGCCTGGTGGTAAGGTTGAGCCAGGATGGGAACCGACGAGTAGAGGTTACACATGACAGAGTCCGAGCTGAAGCTCGGTATGTGGACAAGGTGAATGGGCGACAAGCGAGATCCCATCAGCCTGAGGGTTTGTTCGAAGAGGACGAGAGATATGACCCAGAGCACCCTACTCCAAGTCACGACCACAGGAGGAGATACGAGCTCCGAGATCCACAAGTAGAGGAGCTCCTCCAGAGGGTCCAGCAGCTGGAAGCGCGACCTGGAGCCCCTGAGCAGCGTGGGTATTATGGGGAAAGAACCCCATTCACGAGGGAGATTGAGACGCAGCCTCTCCCTCCAAGATTTAAGATGCCAAGCATCCAGCAGTACAAGGGGGATAGTGACTCATATGACCATCTCGACGCCTTTAACGTTCAGATGGACCTACAGACAGGAAATCCGATGGTAAAGTGCTGTGTATTCCCAGCAATCTTGGGGGATATTGCAAGAACATGGTTCAAGAATCTCCCAGTTCGCAGCATAGACAGTTGGGAAGAATGCCAGCAGAAGTTCGTTGGCCAGTACAGGGCATTGAGAAGGTAGCTCGCTCCATCCTGCCACCTAGTTACAATCTTCCAGCGTCAGGGTGAGTCGTTGAAAGAATACATCACCAAGTTCAGACGCGAGGTCGCGAATGTGGAGAGTCCGTCAGATGAGAGCATTTTGACTGCGATCTTAGCTGGGTTGCGTAAGGATGGAAAACTATACGAAAGCATCTACAAGTCCCCAGTCAAGGATTTGGGGGAATTCTACGAGCGAGCTACAAAGGAGATTAGGTGGGAAGAGACTTTCGGCCCGAAGAAGCAAAATCAGAAGAATGAAGCGGGCAGTTCCAGCCAGCCAAAAAGGAGAAACAACGGCAGGAACGAAGAAGGTCGGACCTGTGGCTCTCACAATCAGATTGCTAAAAGGGCGAGGAGAGAGTCAAGAAATGAGCGTCCTCGACGTCTGGATCGTCAGGAGGGATACAGCGTCTTGACAGTTTCACCAGACAGGATTTTCGCAGCAGAGAGGAACAGGGAAGATTTTGGAAGGCCCATTCCTATAAGAGCTCCTGTTCAGCACAGAGACAGGAGGAAGTTTTGTGCTTATCATAATGAGGTCGGGCACAATACTTCAGATTGTTGGGCGTTGAAGGACGCCATTGAGAAATTGATCAGGAGAGGTCGCTTGAGAGACTATGTGGCAAGACCTGCTGACTTGCGACCTCATCAAGAATGACCTCATCAACAGCAGCCGCTGCAACAGCCCCAACGAGTTCCCGAGCCAGAGCATGAGCCTGCGGTAAGAATCATCTTTACAATTTACGGTGGTCCCCATGTCCCAGGAACTTCGAACAGGTCGCATGAGAGATACGTCCGAGAGGCGAATCATACATTCCAGGTCAGCGGGTCGGAGGGACCTGCAAAAAGGGCGAAGACAATCTCGGACGAGATTGTGTTCACTGAGGAGGATGCTAGAGGTGTGATCTGGCCTCACAATGATGCGTTGGTTATACGAGCTAAGATCAGCAACATGGAAGTACGGAGCATCATGATAGATACCGGGAGCTCGGTGAATGTGATGTACAAGAGCTGTTTTGAGCAGATGGGGTTAAGAGCCGAGCAGTTGAGACCATCCCCAGAGCCACGATTCGGTTTCACTGGAGATGCTGTAGTGCCAGTGGGCCAGATCAAACTGCCACTCACACTTGGGGAAGTAGGTCGCCAGGCAACTGTGTTGGAGGATTTCTTGATTATTGACTACCCATCAACATATAATGTGGTCCTGGGAAGGCCATCTTTGAACAATCTGGATGCAGTCACTTTAACCAAGACCCTCACGGTGAAATTTCCAACCCCTAGTGGCATTGAGTGTGTTCGAGGAGAGCAGCATTTAGCAAGACGCTGCTATGAAGATGTCGTGAAGATGGGCGTGAGGGGAAAGAAAGTGAACGTGGTCTCAGGGGGCGAGCCACGAGCCATGACTGAGAAAGGAGTCAGTCACGACCTGGACCCTAATGAAGTAGATGCAGACCGAGCTACAGGGCCAGTGGAGGAGTTGGAAGATGTACGAGTCAGTGAGGCAGATCCATAAAGGTGCCTGAAATTGGGAAGAGGATTAGCTCCAGACCTGAGAACCCAGCTCGCTGACTTCCTAAAGGCGAACTTGGATGTGTTTGCGTGGAATCACGAGGACATGGTGGGGATAGATCCAAAAGTGATGTCGCACGGGTTGAACATTGATCCTCACCATAAACCAGTTCGCCAAAAGAGGAGAGCAATGACAGGGGAACGCTATCTTGCGTTGAAGGAAGAGGTAGATAAGCTATTGGTGAACAAGTTTATTCGAGTAGTTTACTACCCGACCTGGGTCGCCAACCCGGTTCTAGTGAAGAAGAAGAATGGGAAGTGGAGGACTTGCATCGACTTCACTGATCTGAACAAGGCCTGCCCCAAAGATAGTTTCCCCTTGCCGAGGATAGACCAGCTCGTGGATGCTACTGCTGGCCACGAGCTCCTAAGTTTTATGGATGCCTACTCGGGTTACAATCAGATCCCCATGAATCCCGAGGACGAAGAGCACACCTCGTTTATGACTGATCGTGGCTTATACTGCTACAAGGTGATGCCCTTCGGATTGAAGAATGCTGGAGCAACCTACCAACGCTTGGTGAACATGATGTTTGAAGAGCAGATCGGAAAGACCATGGAGGTCTATGTTGATGATATGCTAGTAAAATCCAAGCAGGTAGACGATCATGTGCGCGACCTTGGAAAGATGTTTCAGATTCTGAGGAGCTATCAGATGAAATTGAATCCACACAAGTGTGCATTTGGAGTAGCTTCTGGAAAGTTTCTGGGCTTCATGGTCAACAGCAGAGGTATTGAAGCCAATCCCGAGAAGATCAAGGCACTGATCGACATAAGATCACCAACTAGGGTGAAAGATGTGCAGAGCCTTAATGGTCAGGTCGCGGCACTAAGCAGGTTCATCTCGAAAGCTACAGATAAATGCATTCCCTTCTTTGATATTTTGAAGAAGGCAAAAAGCTTCGAGTGGACCGAGCAGTGTGAAGTTGCCTTCCAGCAGTTGAAGGAGTACATGGGACGAGCTCCATTCCTTTCTAAGCCCAAAGAAGGAGAAAAGTTAATTCTGTACCTAGGGGTGTCCCAGCAAGCTCTAAGTGCTGCGCTAGTGAGGGAAGAAGAAAAAACGCAGCTTCCAGTCTACTATGTAAGCAAAAGGCTGCAAGATGCTGAAACTAGGTATTCTCAGATGGAGAAGCTTGCTTATTGCCTGGTGATCGCATCAAGGAAGCTGCGGCCTTATTTTCAAGCTCATACAATTGAAGTCCTCACTCAATATCCGCTGAAACAAGTTCTACAGAAAGCGGACACCTCAGGTCGTTTGCTGAAATGGGCAGTGGAGCTCGCTCAGTTCGATATCCAGTTCAAGCCAAGGACGGCTATCAAAGTTCAAGCTCTGGCAGATTTCATTACAGAGTTTACAGGACCTGTGGATGATGAAGCTGAATCTTCTGAAGGTCCGACCTGGGAGCTTTATGTTGACGGGTCATCCAGTGAGCAGAAAGCTGGAGCTGGGATCTTGCTGATTAGTCCGGAAGGCCACAAGATCCTTTGTGCTTTAAGGTTTGGCTTCCAAGCAACGAACAATGAAGTTGAGTATGAAGCAGTGCTCGCAGGTTTGCGTTTGGCTAAGGAAATACGAGCTGAGCGGTTGAAAATCTTCAGCGATTCGCAGCTCGTTGTCTGTCACATACTGGGAGAGTATCAGACAAAGGGACCAAAGATGGCCCTTTACCTCCAGAAGGTTCATGAGTTGCTAGGTGCATTTCAGAGATACGAGGTGAAGCAGATCCCACGAGCTCAGAACTCGCATGCAGATGCATTAGCTCGCCTTGTGACCACTCGAGATGCAGACTTTTTGGGGGCAATCCCAGTAGAGTTCCTACCAGCTCCAAGTACTGAGGAGAAAAGTATGACGATGGCAATCACTGTGCAGCCTGATTCTTGGATGAGCCCAATTCTCAAGTATTTGCAGGATGGAAAGTTACCGAGTAGCAAGCTGGAAGCCCGACGTCTGCGAGCTAGAGCAGCCAGATATTGCATCTATGATGATGTGCTATACAAGAAAGGGTTCTCAGCTCCGCTGTTAAGATGCATTGATGGCCCTGAGTGTGAAACAGTACTGAGGCAGATACACGAAGGCCATTGTGGGAATCATGCTGGGGGGCTGTCTCTAGCTCAGAAGGCACTCCGTCAAGGTTTCTATTGGCCCACCATGAGACAGGACGCCATCACCTTAGTAAAGAAGTGTGATAAGTGTCAAAGGTTCGCACAAGTTCCACGAGCTCCACCAGCTTATCTTCAACAGATGGTGAGCCCGTGGCCCTTTGCAATCTGGGGAATGGATTTGATCGGGCCCTTGCCAATGGCTCGTGGAAAATGCAAGCATGCCGTGGTCGCGGTGGATTACTTCACCAAGTGGGTAGAAGCGAAGGAGTTGGCAGAAATCTCCACAACAAAGATTGAAAAGTTTGTGTGGAGTAATATCATTTGAGATTTGGGGTTCCACAATAGATCGTCACAGACAATGGAACCCAGTTTAGCAGCGACCGGTTTCTTAGGTTCTGCAGCGAGCTGAAGATCGTAAAGAGCTTCTCAGCAGTGGACCATCCACAAGCTAATGGCCAAGTTGAAGTTGTCAACAAAATCATAAAGCAGACCCTGAAAATGAAGCTCGAAGCAAAGAAATGAGCATGGGTAGATGAGCTACAGAAAGTGTTATGGGCTTACAGAACCACAGCTCGCGGTTCCACAGGAGAAACCCCATTCTCAATGGTGTATGGGTCTGAGGCCATGATCCCAGCTGAGTTAGAAGTTACCTCGCAGCGAAGAGCGACCTTCAATCCAAGTGATAATGATCAATTACTTGCTGCAAACTTGGACCTGCTTGAAGAAGCCAGAGAGATAGCCAGGATGAGAGTAGCTGTCTATCAGCAAAGAATAGCGAGGTACTATAACAAGAATGCTCGGATTCGCAGATTCAACGTGGGAGATTTGGTGCTGCGTATCATCCTGCCTGGAGCTCGCAAACCCAGTGATGGATCCTTAGGCCCAAATTGGGAAGGACCCTATATCATCAAGGCAAACTTGGGAAATGGAGCTTATCATTTGACCAACATGAATGGAGCTGAAGTCCCTCGAGCTTGGAATGCCGAGCATCTTCGACCATATTACCAATGACTTTAATTGTAATCCATGATTTAACGTTGTAATAAATGAAAGCTCCATTTTCCCCATGATATGCGTTATTACCCTAGGTAGCAAGCTCTATGCTGATTAGCTCGCTGCCCGCTAAGAAACTAAAAGAGCCTAAAAAGCAGGTGTGGCTAAGTGCCCCTGCATAGCTCGCTAATAAAGAGCCTAAAAAACAGGTGTGGCTAAGTGCCCCTGCATAGCTCGCTAATAAAGAGCCTAAAAAGCAGGTGTGGCTAAGTGCCCTTGCATAGCTGGCCAAAAATAATAAAGAGCCTAAAAAGCAGGCGAGGTGACGACCCTTGCATAGCTCGCTAATTAAGAGCCTAAAAAGCAGGTGTGACTAAGTGCCCCTGCATAGCTCGCTAATAAAGAGCCTAAAAAACAGGTGTGGCTAAGTGCCCCTGCATAGCTCGCCAAAAATAATAAAGAACCTAAAAAGCTGGCGAGGTGATGACCTCTGCATAGCTCGCCTTAAATAAAAAAGAGTCTAAAAAGCAGATGACTAAGTGCCTCTGCATAGCTCGCTAATAAAGAAAGCCTAAAAAGCAAGTGTGGTTAAGTACCCCTGCATGGCTCAAGAACATTCCAACTGATCAATTAAGCGATTGCTTAAGTTATTATTTTGAGCTCATTAACAATCAGTTCGCAAAAAGTTTGATAACTTGTAAGTTGATCATGAAAATATGTTATAACAAGTGTAATTGCTCAAATGCATTCGGCACAGAAAATATGAGGAATAAAATTTTATTAAAGTTCAATAATTCTATACAAATTGAATAAGTACACATGTAAAGAATACGAATTGAAAAAATACAAGTATAAAAAATATAAACTGCTAATGTTGAGCAGGAGGATCTGGGCCGACAAGGGGGTCTTCATGAAGGGAATGAGACGTGCTGGGAAGCTCGAGGTCGCCAGCAGGCTCAAGCGGAGAGGTCGCAATAGGCACTTCTGTTGCCAAAGGGAGTGCAACAGCTGAGGATGAGACAGCCCTTGCCTTGAACTTCTCTACACTTTCAAGTCCCACTTCCCCAAAGATGGAAAAATCCAAGTCAGGGCAAGACTTCCACAATGTGTAGAGAAAGTTGAGGGTTGTTTTCTCCTCTGCCTCATCTTTTGCTTCAGCAACCTGCATCTCTAGTTCCTCAGCAGCTTTTTCTCTGAAGGTCATCAGTTCTTCAAAGGCATTGTCTGCATGGCGATTGATGACCTCGGCTTCTTCCTTCATGGCTTTTATTTGCTGCTCTGCGGCCTCAGCCCGCTGAATCACTTCCCCTACTTGCTGCCTAAGCACTTCGGCTCGGCTTTCTGCCTCTTCAGCCCGTTTAGTTGCAGCCTCCTCAGCACTTTTAACAGCGGCTTCTACCTCTTCAGTCCGCTTCTCAGCAGCCTCAGCTCGCTCCACTGCAGCCTCGACTTGACGATCGAGCACTTCAATTTTATCTTCTGCGGTTGTAGCTCGCTGCTCGGCCAGCTCGGCCCGCTGCTCAGAGTGCCTCAGCTCTTCTCTCAGTTGGTGTAACTTGTTCCTAAATGAGTCACGTTCATTTCTCAGTCTTCACAGAGCTTCATCGGCGATCTCAGCTTGTTTTTGGGCTAGCTCGGCCCGCTGATCAGACTACTTCAGCACTTCCCTTAACATGTTGCGTTCCTCTTCCATTTTCAGCAGTGCTTCCTCAGCAGTCTGTTTAGCATTGTTCGCCTCAGCCATCTGTGCCTCGAGGCTCTCTGAGGTTTTCTCAGCCAAATATGCTATCTCATCATTAGCAGCCTCCAGCTCGCTTTCCAGCTCCATTATTCGGTTATTGGTGGCCTTTGTCTCCCTCAATTTCTTCATTGCAGTAAGGGCACCCTAAAAATTCTACAAGTTAATATGTGATAAAGTAAAGAGACCGGATGATAAAGGAAAATGACTTACCAGCATAGAATGACGAGCTGCAAACTCATCTAGGTCCGTGCCTCTAAGAGACTTATTCTCCAAGACCCTTGCATGAGTATACATAATGGGTGTCCAATTGTCAATGAAGGAAGTCAAATATCTCCCCTTAGGTCCGAGCTCGGTTTCTGGTCTTGTTGGGGAAGGAGTCCTTTCACGCTCCGGGAGATCAGGCACATTGGTCGAGTAAGTACTACGTCGTGAAGCGACGGTACGCCTAGTTACATGCTTGTTGGTGCCAGCTCGGGTTACCTGGGAAGCAACCTTAGGAGGAGCATCCCTTTTTCCAGGTTGCGAGCTGGAAGCCGGAACCAATTGAAGATCTGCAAAAGCATTTGAAAGTGGCACCTCGCTAGGGGCAGCGGTCGAGGGAGTTTTTGCCTTAGCAGCAGTCTGTTTAGGCCGTTTTGAAGAAGCAGCTGGCGAGGTTGAAGCCTCAGCATGTCGCTTAGCTGGAGTGGCTGAGGAGGTCGGAGCTTGGGCAGGTTTCTTAGCTAGAACTGCCAAAGAGGCTGGAGTTTCAGCAGACTGATCAAAAGGAAACTCCAGAAGAGCCATCTTCTTCCTTCGACCAGTGGAAGGAGCAAGAGTTGGAGAAGCAGTTTGTTGAGATGCACCCACTGCTGGGGTGCGAGCTGGAGCTGGTGTTGCTTCAGCAGTTATTGGAGCTGTGGAAGGATGTGCTATTTCTGCCGGGGCAGGCAATGGAGCCCCTGAAACATTTGGACTATTGGGAGAAGGGGATGAATGAACTTGTACAGGAGGAGCTGCACGAGCTGAGACTGTTTTTGCCCAAACTGGAGCAGGAGCTGATGTCGTCTCTGCTCGTGAGGAGGAGGTTCGAGCTGAAGCCGATTTTGCCAGAGCTGGGGTGCGAGCAGGAGCATCTCGAGCAGAAGCTTTCTGAACTATTAGTGCACGAGTTTCTCTCGCTGATCACGAAGTAGTGATAGGTTTTGGAGGTCGAGGAGCAGACGTAACCCCTTCCTGAACTGGGACTTCAAGGACAGAAAGAAGTCTAGGGGAATCACCCATGCTCCCTATGTCCTCTTCAGGTCGCAGTAGCGGAGAATCCTTAGGAGGGGTAAGGCCATAAGCTCTAAGAAGAGCATCGTTGAACTTGCTACTGATGCTCGCTTCCTTCGAGTTCCCGAACATATTAAGAGCCATTTTCTCCTCACTGCTGAGAGGAGACTCATCCGCTTTCAGCGCTACAAAAAAAAAAAAAATCAATCAAATCAAATGGAAATCAAAATCAATTCGCTAAATTCTCCTTTCTACGTACCTAGCTCCAGAATGAAACTGAAGTTTTTGAGACGAGCAAGAGACGGACAGGAGACATAGAACTAGCTCTCCTTGTATTTCCCAACATTAGACTAGCCATTTGCTTCCCCCTTAGGCACGAGGTCTTTATATTCTGACTGGCAAGCAGTGAGGTAGTAGATGCCGTCGGGTTTTTCTCCCTCTTTTGTGCCTAAAGCTTTGAAGCTGTAAAATTGTTGTATGATCTTTGGGGTTGGGGGAGGAAGGCCATTCCTGAGGAAGGCCAGAGCCAGCGAGGTCAGCTGGGCATAGGAATTCGGTGTCAATTGGAATGGTGCGAGCTTAACTGTGTTAAGGAATGCGATCAAGTAGGGATGAATGGGGAACCTTAGTCCTTGCTCGAGATGTTGGGCACTGACAGCGATGTACCTTCTTGGTGGATAGCATGCATGGTTTTTGGGAATTGGTATCAGTGCACGACAACCCAGAGGAATATGGAATTGAACGCTAAGCCTTACCACATCAAAAAGTTCTAATGTTGAAGGATAATGGGCAAATGTATCGCGAGCTTCTCTTCCCTACCTAACATGCTCTCGAGCTTTATCTCGCTCATGAGCCTCCCTACCCCGGGTAGTTTCCTTGCGAGCTCCGCTTGAAGACATATGTATAAGAAAAGCATGATCAGGTCGCGGCAGACAGATTATTAAAATATTAAAAATCTTCATAAGTCTCCTATTTGGACAGATCATTCATGTAATGGGGGGCTCGACCTATGAACAAACGACCTGCGAGCTAATGGCTCACAAGATGCCTAATTCTACAGTATGCATGCATGGCAAGCCACAAAGAGTAATCAGGTCGCAAATGAACAGGCTACAAGATCAAATCAACAGAAGTTGAAAAATTTTTGTTCGACAAGAAACTCAGAACAACAAAAGTTTGACATTAAAAGTATGAAATATTCAGGCTATCTCAAGACACGGTAATGATAAAGATCCAATAGCAAAAATATGGTGCATTCAAACCAATAAGGCAGAGAACAAAACACCATCACAATATGACATGAATTCATCAAAAATAAATCCAAAAGCTAAAGACTTAGGGTCAGAAGAAGAGCATACCTTGAATCTTTGAAACGGTGACTGGATGTGTTGATTTCGTGAGGAACTGGTGAGTTTTCTGAACTTGGTTGCTTGGTGGCTTCGAAAGAAAATGACAGATAAAGAAGAAAATGGAAGAGGCTCCACCAGTTTGTATAGGCGGACGAGCTCGAACCCCAACCGTCAGATCTATGAGTTGTGTAACCGTCATAAATCCAACAGTGCAGCGCGAGGTACGACTTTCTAATCATGTAGCTGTCAGTTGGAAGACGTGCGCATTAAATGCGAGTGTAAGGGACGTGCTAGCGTCGTTTCAGTTACGACCTGTATGACCGCCACGTGTCAAAGCTGATAAGACATAATTTGAATGGGCGGGAAAAACGACGATTCAAGATAGCGTACTAAGGAAGTTAGCTTTTACCAGCGAGCTCGAGCTCCCAATTCGTAGAACGAACTGAGAGCTGGGGGGCTTATGTTACATGTATTTTCCAGATTCATTAAATGGGCTGGTAAAAGCCTGTGAAGGCCCAATAAAATCAGCCCAATTGCAAGGCCCATATTTCAACTCCAAGCCCAGTGAACTCCACAGCCCGACCCAGTAGTCTACTCAACTCGCAACAACGAGCTCATGTCATGGCAATCGTAGCTCGTTCCATTATTCACTATAGGCACAGTTCGCTTCTCAGCGAGCTCCAGCTCGAGGTTGCTATAAACGGCAGTTCGCCCAGAGCATAATTAATGCAATATCTTCCAGAACAGACAGTTATCTAGTTTGATCGTGATTCTCTTTCCAGATATGGAAGTTAATTCAAATTCGAATTCAGTCAACATTATCTCGGATTTTAAGGAGCAGTTTCCTGATTTTATTCAACCGATTAGGAAGTGTAATTAATTCATGATTCTCTTCCTATTTCATTGTTACCAGATTTGTACTAACTCTTCCCCTATAAATAGGGGTTGAAACTATTGTAAACGATATACACAATTAAATATCATACTGTCACTCTGCAGAATTTAAGAGGGACAGCCGTGGACGTATGCACACCTTATTGAACCACATTAAAAATCCCTTGTCTTCTTGTTTGATCTTTGATTCTTATTTATTCTCTTCTCGATTTCTGTGTTTTCTCACATTGATTGCAGGTATTGGGCATTGAATACCCGTCGACTGAATTTCAACGTCGACAGTACCAAAAATAATCCTATATGCATCGAACTGACAACTTTTCTTCTTATCCTTCTTCTTCACTATCATTGGTTCATCATGTATTCTTTTTTTTTTTTTTTTTTTGTTTTTCTAATTTTCATTTCTTCAAACCCTAACTTTAAACTTAACAAATTAACTTAAAATGTTTGTTTGTGAGTTTTGGTTCTTTTGTTTGATTTAAATTTTTTTTTTTTTAATATTTACTGCCATTACCTTACTAAAAATTTTAAAATTGATAAGCGAAACTAAGAATATAAAATTACATTAATAATTATGAGCAAGTTAAAACTTATGAATTCATTGTATTGCTTTCAAAAACCATTGAAAAGAACTTCTAGTAGATTTTTTTTTTTTTTTTCAATTACGCTGCCTTAAAAAAAATTTCCGGTCCTTTTAATGTAGCCTTCTAGTTAGCATGAGTTATACTAGATGAATGGTAAAATATAATTTAGTGATTTCTTATGTCCTTTAAAGTAGTTTTAGTTGTGGTCTCAATAATAGTCAGATTAGTAATCACACTTTTCGTAACGTCAAAATCTCAATTTCAATTTTTCGTTCCCCAAGTCCTCCCAAAAAAAGTACTTTTTATTGTGGTTATTATAGTATCAATTTTCTTTTACAAAATAATGGATGCAGTTATAACTTCTTTTTTTGGGTAACACAACCATTCTTGTTTAGTTTTTTAACTGGATAGTATATTTAATTACCCTCTTTGTGATATATAACTTATAAATTCACTAAATATTTATTTAATTGAGTGGTTAATGGTTATATGCATAGTTGGTAAGTACTAATCTCACCTCTTAGGAAGGTTGACTTCCTAAATTCATATTTTTTCTCTCATGAGTCACAAGTAAAATAAAAACCATTTAGCTAAGTCAGATAACTGTTGGGACCTAGTTGAGATAGAAATCTAATGCACGGTCTGAAATATTACTCCTAAAAGGTGGGAGAGGTCAACTTATATTAAGTGAGAAAATTGTTCATAGTTTGTGGGCTTTAGCACTTGAACCTTGCCCTTTGCTATCAAGGTCGCTGGGCAAATGGGGGTGGTGCAGTTGGAAGCAAAACCATTTATCGAATTAATTTGACTAAATACTTTAAAACACCAATTAAAATAAGATGAAATAGAGTTTGGACAACTCCCTAATTTTGCACTACCAAACGTATCTAAATATCTCTAATTGTTATATGGGTTTGACTACCTTAACTAACCACTAACCTTATCCATAAATTGAAGTATTTGTATTGACTTAAATAGCTACTTTTATAATCATTTCAAGGATTATGATTTATGGATAAAGTTAGTGGTTGAGTAAGATAGCTAAACTTTTATTCTATTTTATTCTCTGCTGGCTCTAAGTCACTTTCCAAGAAGCATTCATTTGTCTAAAAATTTTAGTTAACAATGCGTATTGAGCAAATGAATTATCTTTTCCAAAGACCTATGAATCCCGTGTAAATTGTTATCATCCAAAACTATCCCTTTCTTAATTAATTAATTCCCAAATCCGACCCCAAAGACATTATTTGTCCCCAAAAATATTTAAAAAATATCTATAAAAGTCTAGATTAAAGAGATCCCTAAATTGAAACTCATTAATTTTTTTATACCAAGAATGTTTCTAATCATCTCTTATTATTCTATTTTCAAAATATTATTTACAGAAAAAGACTCCTGTGTCAGGACTCAGACAGCAGCTAGTCAATTTTGTTCATGTTTTCTTGCACGCTACTGGCTCCAATAAGTACTTTCCAGGAAACCTTACTTCTCTTAAAATATGGTTGACAAGTAAACTCTAAACGAATCTTTTATTTTTCTTCCAGACCTATAAATCCCGTGTATCGTCGACCAATTATCTTTCTTTCCTAATGATTAAGACATTAAAAAAAGAGAAAACAACATGAGTAGGAATAAAAAAAGTTAGTTTTTGAATTAGCACCGAATAACTGAAATGACAACTTCTAAAATATCAATAGTTGCAAACTACAGTTCATAAAGGATGACTTCAAACTGCAAATGAAGGCCACAAATTGTGGTATTTTTCAGTCTTCTGTTCGTGAACTTTAGTTTATGAACATTGATCGGGCTACAAAAGTCCATTTAAGTTCTTCAATACTAATTGAAAAGTTCATATTGTTTTAGTATCCCCATGAAAAATTCAGATTATTATTTCAGTATCTTAATTTGTTAACGTATATTGTATTTTATTTTTAGGCAGTGATACATCTTTTAGTATAAGTATCTTTACCACAGTGGAGTTCCCACTTGCTCTTACAAACCCATTTGCCTTGTTGTCCACTGCTAATTCTAAGCAACGTAGTGCTAGACCAAAAAATATCCCCAAAAAGTCATCTTTTACTATAAATATCTTTACAACATTACGGTAAGTATCACTTGCTCTTACAAACTTATTTGCCATGCTGAACCTAAACCTTAGGCTTCTTTTCCTTCTTTTCTTTCATGCGAGAGTCCTGTCGAAAACTGCCGGCAACATAGCAGATACAAGTAGTATACAAATGAAGTCCTTAGTCCATATCGGAGCTGTTTTGGATGTAGACTCACCTGAGGGCGCAGTAGCAGAAAAGTGCATTTCTATGGCACTCTCAGAATTCTATGCCATGCACCCTGATCACCGAACCAGGCTTGTTTTACACAAAAGAAGTTCAAAGGATCTTGCTAGCACAGCTGCAGCAGGTACTAATTATATGTTTGTATGTACGTACGTATGTTATCTAATTGCTACTTTTATCAATTAGAGAGATATTATAAAGGTTCCTTCATTTTGGTGACTGAGAGAGATGAAGGGTAGTCTAGTACGATGTAGCACTGTATTGATGAAGTTTTGTTGTTAAAATTTTTACGTAGGTTGGATTGAATTTATAAAATAATATCTTAAATTAATTAACGTATAAATAAAACGACATTATCTTATATGGTGTCATGGCTAATGACAAATTGGAAATATGTAACTTCTACAGGGATAATTTTGGAAGTGAATAAATTATGTGAAATCCAAGGTAAAAATTATCATTTTTTTAGTTGAGTTTTTTTTTTTCAGTTAATTAAAAAAAACAAAAAACTTATTACATTCGTATGGTTTAAAAAGCTTTTTTTTTTTTTTTTTTGGAACAGTATATGGTTTAAAAAGCTTTAATATGGCATCTTCCAAAAAAAAAAAAAAGATGTAATATGGCACTTTTCGGTGTTAAAACACAAGCGCATATTGTGATGGGTAGACAATGTAACAAAACATTTTTTATTTTTGAGTGAACACTTTGGTGGCACGAAAGGAGAGGTTTAACAAAACAAGACAATTTTTCGGTTCCTCGCATTGCTAATTAAGTGCCTTATATATATATATATATATATATATATATAATATTCTCCCATCCTTAAATTTTTATTTTAGAGCTGTAAATAATAACCTCTCATTTTCCCGTAGTTATAGGAACCACTAAAAATATGTGATTATAATTAATTATTTCAAAATAAATATTTTATTTTATGTTAATGATGTCCTGAAATATTTATTTAAGGTCCCTATTAATTAGAATCAAATATTTTCAGTGGGTATCATTATTATGGTGGTATCCATTAAAAATGAGTAGTTGTAATTTATGGTCTTGAAATAAAAATATAAGGATGTTTTGATTGGAGAATTATATATATATACAGGGACATGATTGGAGGGTACAAATTTTGACACAATTTATTAACCATTGAATTATGAAGATTTAAATGGTTTAGATTTACTCATACATTTATACACAATTTAAAGTTACATTCTACGTAAATGTGTTTTTTCATCTCTTTCTTCACCATTAATTATATCATATCTCCCATCTCCTCTCTCTTATTAATTATGACTTAATTTTATAACTTTATATTAATATATTTCTCTCATCTCTCTTTATTATTATATTATCTTTCTCATCTCTCTAATTAATATTATTTTTACATATATATTTAGAACTTCTTCAACTAATATTAAAAATCAATCAATTAATATTATTCTCACTCATTAGAATTCTTTGCATCTTTATTTTTTTATTTTTTTTAAAATTATGTTATTTTCAAACATATATACATTTAATAGTATCTCAAAAAGACTCACACACACACACATATATATATTATTTCTTTTCCACATAGTCCATAAAGTACCCAAAAAAATTATTATTTTTTCTCTTCTCCATTGTTCATAAACGTACTAAGAAAGAAAAAAAGGAAAAACTCTACATATATATGCAAAATGGATATATATGTAATTGATGACTTATTAATTTAATATTAATAGGAGAGAGGAGACATGATGTAATTAATAGTGAAGAGAAACATATTTATGTAAAGTGTGAAATTAAATTGTGTATAAATATATGAGTATTAATTTTTCTTTTTGTATATATATGTAGAGTTTTTCTTTTTTTCTTTTGTAGTGCGTTTATGAACAATGGAGAGGAGGAAAAAATAATAATTTTTTTTGGGTATTTTATCGACTATGTGGAAAAGAAATAATATATAAATATGTGAGTCTTTTTTGAGATACTATTAAATATATATATGTTTGAAAGTAACATAATTTAAAAATAAATAAAAAAATAAAGATGCAAATAATTCCAATGAGTAAGAATAATATTAATTGATTGATTTTTAATATTAGCTGAATATATATGTAAAAATAATATTAATTAAAGAGATGAGAAAAATAATAAAATAATGAAGAGAGAGGAGAGAAATATATTAATATAGAGTTGTAAAATTAAGTCGTAATTAATAAGAGAGGGGAGACATGATATAATTAATGATGAAGAGAGAGATGAGGAAACACATTTACGTAGAGTGTAAATTTAAGTTGTGTATAAATGTATAAGTAGATTTAAACTATTGAAATCTTCATAATCCAATGGTCAATAAATTGTGTCAAAACTTGTGTCATCCGATCCTACCCTATATGTATATAAACGGATAATTATTTAATATATTATCATTTAATCAATAATGAACTAATCAAGAGTATGTTTATTTTAGTTCTAGTTAATTGTCTCAATTTTTTGTAATGAATTAAATAAATAATAATTTTTCCTAAATTTTTGGAATAATTAATCTGATTTCTATATCTTTTCCCTATCCATGCATAAGTCATATATATGTATATGTATATATATATATAAGTCAACTATGAATTATTTAATATATTAATGTTTTAATCAATAATGAACTAATTAACATTTAGTTCATCTTAGTTCTAATTAATTGTCACAATTTTTTATAATGAATTAAACCAACAATAATTTTTTCTAAATTTTTGGAATAATTAGCCAGATTTCTTTATCGTTTCCTTATTCATGCATAAGTCTCAAATATATATATACATGTATATATGTATAAGTTAATTGTGTATTATTTAATATATTATTGTTTTAATCAATAATGAACTAATCAAGATTAAGATAATCTTAGTTATTCTTAATTGTCTCAATTTTTCTTAATAAATTAAATAAACAATAATTTTTCCTAAATTTTTGGAATAATTAAGCTTCATTTCTTTATCTTTTCCCTATCCACGCATGGGTCCTCTTTTCATTTTATTTTGTTATTAATAATTTACTAATATAAATTAACTGTGTATTATTTGATATATTATTATTTTAATCAATAATAATTTATAATAAGATATATCTGATTTTAAAAAGTAAAGACAAATCAATTAAATTCATTTATTGCATTTTCTCTCTTAAAATAAATTCTCTCTTTTATTTAATTCAAATGCAATAAAGGAATTTGATTGATTGGTTCTTACTTTTTAAAATCAAATATATCTGATTATAAAAACACTTTATATATATATATATATATACTAATTCTACTATCATTATCTCTTAACTTTTTCAAAGTTGGGATAAAACGATTTTAACTGTAGATTAGTTCTGATGGATAGGAAAAAAAAAAAAAGAAAACAAAAATGAAAGTAAATAACTATATTATATTAAGGTAGAACATTTCCTAATTCACTTAAGTGGATCATTTTGGCAAACACTAAAGGATAGATAAATTAGGAATTTTATTATTGTAATATAATGTAATTATTTATTTCCATTTTTATCTTTTCTTTTTCTATCCATTTGATCTAATCTATAGTTGTGATTCTTTGGTCAATTTTAACTTTAAAATTAGGAGGTACTAATGGTAGAATTACTATATATATGTATATAAAATCTAATTGCTACTTTTATCAATTAGAGAGATATTATCAAGGTGCCTTCATTTTGGTGATGCGAGAGATGATCTCGTATGATGTAGCACTGTGTTGAAGTTCTGTTGTTAAAACTTTTACACAAGTTAGAGTGAATTTATAAAATAACATCTAAAATAAACGTAAAAATAAAATTATATTATCTATAATTAAATTATTATATTTTGTAATATAATGTCATGTGTTACGACAAGTCGGAAATATTTAACTTCTATAATTTGGGAAGTGAATATATATATATATATATATAAAACTTTTTATGGTCATTGTCTCTTAACTTTAAAAAGTTAAAACAAATCATCATTGCATTCTTTCTCTTAAAACAAATTTTCTCTCTTATTTAACTCAAATACAATAGAAAAATTTGATTGATTGGTCCTAACTTCAAGACACTGATCATAAAAGTTCTATATATATATAGAGGGTTTTTATAATCATATGCACCTGATTTTAAAAAGTAAGGACCAATCAATCAAATTTATTTATTGCATTCTCTCTGCTAAAATAAATTCTCTCTTCTATTTAATTCAAATGTAATAGATTAATTTAATTGGTTGGTTTTTATTTTTTAAAATCAAGTACACCTTATTATAAAGACATTATATATATACAGAATTTCCAGGGTTAATGTCTCATAACTTTAAAAAGTTTGGATGAATCAATTAAATTCATCTATCACATTTGAGTTAAATAAAAGGAAGATAATTTGTTTTATGAGAGAGAATATAATAAATGAATTTGATTGGTTCGTCCTAACTTTTTATAATTAGGGGTATTGATGGTGAAATCACTATATATATAATTCTCCAATTAGCATATCTTTGAATTTTATTTTAGAACGGCAAATAACAACTACTCATTTCCCAATAGTGATAGGATTCATTAAAAATATGTGTTCTAATTAATGGTCATGAAATAAATAAATATGTATATATCTAATTGTATAAACCATGAATTATTTAATATATTATCATTTTAATCAATAATGAACTAATCAAGAGTTGCTTCATCTTAATTTTAGTTAATTATCTCAATTTTTTGTAATGAATTAAACAAAAAATAATTTTTCCTAAAATTTTGGAATAATTAGTTTTATTTCTTTAATCTTTTCCCTATTCATGCATAAGTCTCTCTCTCTCTCTCTCTCTCTCTCTCTCTCTCTCTCTATATATATATATATAGGTGTAGGATCAAATGCCCTTAAAAATTACACAATATCTTATATAAGTTGTTAACATTTGAATTAGAATGAATTGAATAGTTAAGATGCATTCATATCTTTAATTGCATTCAGATCTATACTTATCAAATAAATATATTTTCTCTTCTCTCTCTTCTTTAAAATATTCTCTTTTCTCTTTAATTGGCATACATATATATATATATATATATATATATATATACATGTTCACTTTTCTCTTTCATTATTAATTAAAAAATCAGTTACAGTCACGTTGGCAGCCCTTCTCTCCCATGTTTTTGTTCACATTATTTTATTTAGATGCATTTCTCTCACATATTTATAAAGTCATTTTTCTCTCATTAAAACTTCTACATGTAAGTCTATTATTGTCATAAAATTGTTTTAATATAGCTTTAAAAAAACTGGTTTATTTTAGAATGCTATTTATTTTAATTATAAGAGGCATTAAACTTATTAGAAGCAATGATGTTAGCCCATTTTCAATTCTATTTTTGAGGAATGATTTGGGTACAACCTATTTTCACTTTCCAAGTAGTTAAAAAAAAAGTTTTTATTTTTATTTTTATTTTTTTTTTAAGTTAAAGAAAGAGTTAAAATAATAAATTAAATAAAAAGAACTATTTTTAAATGAATAATAAATATTGAAATTTTATCAGTAAGATAGAATGGTGTTTTTGGATTTTGATGGTTTTATTTTATTTGAAAAAATGAATTACAAAAAATTAGGAGGGAACAAAGAGAAAAACTAATTAATTAGTTGATTATTTTATTAATAATGAAATAGGAAAGAGAATATATTAAAGAAGCAGAGAGAAAAGAAAACATATAATGAAGATTAAGGATATGAGTAACCATCCATTTTATTTAAATCCAAATTATATCGACAACTTGTATGTGAAATTAAGTACTTTTTAGGGGCTGCCATCCTGCCCCACATGTTTGTATATATGTTTGCGTGTGTATAAAAGTCAACTGTGAATTATTTAATATATTATTGTTTTAATCAATAATAAACTAATTAAGATTCCTTTAATCTTAGTTAGAGTTATTTTTCATATTTTTTCTTAATAAATTAAACAAACAGTAATTGTTCCAAAATTTTGGGAACAATTAACCTGATTTCTTTATCTTTTCCTATCAATGGTGAATTATTTAATACATTATTGTTTTAATCTATAATGAACTAATTAAGATTCTGTTCATCTTAGTTAGAGTTAATTTTCATAATTTTTCTCAATGAATTAAACAAACAGTAATTTTCCTAAATTTTTGGAATAATTAGTCTGATTTCATTATCTTTTCCCTATCCATGCATAGGCTCAAATATATATATACATATACATATACATATAACTGTAAATTATTTAATAGATTATGTTTTAATCAATAATGAACTAATCAAGAGTCAATTTATCTTTGTTCTAGTTAATTGTCTCAATTTTTTCTTAATGAATTAAATAAAAGTTAACTATAAATTTTTAATATATTATGTTTTACTAAAGGAAAAATTCTAAAACCCCTAAAATGGTAAATAATATCAGTTTACCTTAACTTTTTAAAATATTAACAAAAAAACCCCTATTGTCAGTCAAAATATAAATTTTTTATGACTTTATAACAAACCCACTAAAAGAACAAAATATCCTTACTATAGTGAAAAATTAAAGTATAAAAAATAAAAAATAAAAAATAAAAAAATAGTTAATTACCAAACTACCCATTCATGACCAAAATAAAAAAAAATTAAATAAGAGATAAATAAATTAAATAAAAAATTTTCTATCAGATGTCCACCGTCCATGTTAAGATGGACGGTGGAGACCAATTTGAAATAAATTAAAATATTAAATAAATTTAGTGAAAAAATTTTCATAAGATCTCAACCATTCATCTTAAAATGGATGATGGAGATTAATTTAAAAAAATTAAAAAATTAAAAAATTAAAAACTAATCCAAATATTCAACAAAAATTTGAAGAAAAATTGAAGAAATCCAGATCTTCAACAATGTGAAGATTTGGGTTTCATTAAATAAACTCTTTAATAAATTTAAAAAAAATTGAAAAAAATTGAAGAAACCTAAATCTTTAGCAAAATTTGAAGATCTAGGTTCATTAAATTAAAAAAAAAAAAATGAAAAATGAATATCTAGGTTGAACCTAGATCTTCAAAATTGAAGATCTTGGTTCATTAAATAAAAAAAATTAAAGAAAAAATTGATCTTCAAACGATCTTCATTAAATAAAAAAAAAAAAAACAAAATTTTTGTTCTTCATGGACGAAGAACAATAAAAAAAAATTGTTCTTTCTTCATGGATGAAGAAGAGAACAGAGTTGTTCTTGAACAATGTAGGAACCCACCACTGTTCTTCAGCACCTCTTCTTCTTCAATCATAAAACACAATCCATAATAATGGACAACAATCAATCAATCCCAACCCAAACACTAATCGCCAGCACCCCACCAATCAATCCCAACTCTCACCACATCCATAACCTAAAAGATACCCAAACTTCACCATCCCAAAATTACGCCCACCAGCCACCAAATCTAAAAACACACTTTCCAATCCAAACAAAAACCGAGAGATTAGAGTAATGGAGAAGAGAAAGAGAAAGGGAGAGACTAGAGATAAAGGAACAACGAACCAAATCCAAAACCCAAGATAAATGTGGTCAACAAAACCCAAAAAAAAAAAAAAATTTCAATTAAAAAAATAAAGAGAGAATGGAAGTAACAACGGGCTTCTCCAACTGGCTAAGCAGAAAGATACTCACATCGGCCTTTGATGAAAGCATGTCGACAACAATGTTGGAATGGCGGTGGAGAGCAATAGAGGCAAATGGTTTTAGGAGCTCTCTATTGATGGTGTTGAAGATCTGAACGTAGTAATTCCACCCGATAGTAGACCCGACGATGCCGTTGTTCTGGTCGAACATCTCCATGAATTGGCTGATGACAAGCGGCACTGACTAGATCCACTTGACCTCGTCTTAGGCACGGAGGAGCTCCTACTTCAAGTTCTTCCACTCATCCTTCACTTACTCCTCCTGGATGTCGATGAACTCCAACTGTCGTTACAGCTACTTGAGGCGGCTGTAAGGGTCGTCATTGTCGTCTAAGTAGGACTACTTCGAGAACCCACCATGGAGATTGAATCTCGTGGAATGGTGATGGGTGAGATGACTGTGAGAGAGAGAGAGAGAGAGAGTAATGGTTGGATGAGATCCAGCTGGAATCTCACTCCAATTACCCTTTTACTCTCGAAATTAACATATCTATTAGTTCATTAACAGAATTACTATACCATAAACGGTTGGATCATTTTAACTATTATTTTCAATATTACCATTTTAACTATTATTTTCAATATTAAAGATAGTTTGATATTATTTTCAAATTTAGATAATAAAATGTTAATAACCCTTTAATCAATAATGAACTAATCAAGAGTCAGTTTATCTTAGTTCTTTAATTTATTTTAGCTCTAGTTAATTGTCTCAATTTTTCTTAATGAATTAAACAAACAATAATTTTTTTCTAAATCTTTGGAATAATTAAGTCTGATCTCTTTATCTTTTCCCTATCCATGCACAAGTCTCAATTTCATTTTATTTTATTATTAATAATTTATTAATATTTATTTATTCATTTTTTTTTGCAATCTGGAATGCATGCAGTTGTAGATTTACTAAAGAATGTTAAAGTGCATGCCATTTTGGGACCACAAATTTCAGATGCAGCACCACTTGTAGGAGAGCTAGGTGAAAAAGCTCATGTGCCAGTTATTTCAATTTTTCCAACAAGCCATACTCTCGAAAACCCTTATTTTATTCAAGCATATCAAGACAACTCTTATCAGATCAAAGCTATCACTACCACATTACAAAGGTTTGGATGCAATGAAGTTGTATTTGTGTATGAAGACACAAATTATTGTAAGGGGATGATGTCTTCTCTAGTCAATGCTTTGCATGAACTTGACATTCGAGTGGCACATATGAGTGCAATTCCTTCTTCTACTGAAGATTTTCAAATTTCAAAAGAGTTGAACTTGTTAATGATGAGAAAAAATAGGGTTTTCATAGTGCACATGATGACTCCTTCTCTCGGGTCTCATTTATTTGCACTTGCAAATAAGGTAGGATTGATGAGTGAGGATAACTTATGGCTCATGACAGCAACGTCATCCAGTTCACTATATGTTACGGACTCTAAGATCATTGATTCAATGGAAGGTGTTTGGGGAATAAGGTCTCATGTACCCAAATCGAAGGATCTTAAAAGATTTAACATTAGATGGAACAGAAATCTCCATTTGATGGATCTAAACATTTTTGGTTTGTGGGCATATGATTCAATTTGGGCACTAGCCATGGCAGTAGAGAGGTTTGGTGTCACAAATTTTGTAAGCTCAAGAATTGGTCTGAGACTTGTAAAAGAAATCTTGGATGTCAAATTCAAAGGTTTGAGTGAAGACTTCCAATTGGTTCATGGGCAGCTGAAAAATGAATCATTTGAAATATTCACTGTGATTAGGAAAAAAGAGAGAGTGGTGAGATATTGGAGTCCTAACAAAAGAATATCTCGGAGATCATTATATTCAAGAAAAAGCCTAAAAAGATCAACAACAGACCTTAGAGGTTCAGCTATACCCCATTTCTTAAGAATAGGAATTCCAGTGAAAACAAGATTCAAAGAATTTGTTAATGCAAAAAAGAATCCTCATAAAAATGAGACTACTTATGATGGATTCTCCATAGAAGTTTTTCTTGCTGCATTAAAGAAATCGGAGTTCAATAATATTCCTTATAAATTTTTACCTTTTGAAAATGAGAAGGGAGAAATGAATGGGACTTACGACAATCTAATTTGCCAAATTGAAAAAAAGGTTAGGTCAACATCCTTTGAATTTATGTATTTCTTATAAAAAAAATTAACTTGCATTCAATGATGAAATAGATTATAATTCTTTCGTGAAATTTAGAATAATATCATAAATTTTAACTTCAAATTATTACTATTTTTTAGATATCATTTATGATGAGATGAGACAAACTTGGAAGGCCTAGGTTGATAAATTATTTTTACCACTATGCCAGAGTGGACTATGGTTTTTATAACAAATTATTGAAGGCTTCTGTTGAAGTTATGAATTATTTTATAAAATTAAATAAATAGCAATTTAAAACTAAACCGTTAATTGTTAATTGCTAAAGTTTTTTCCTTTTAGTATGATGTTAATTGTTCTTATTTAGTATATATACAAATATAATTCACACAGAATATATATTATATAATTTAGTCTTAATTTTTCTTTTTTGTTTCTACCCATTTATATAGAAGTATGATGTTGTGGTGGGCGATACAACAATTGTGGCCAATCGGACATATCATGTTGATTTCACGTTGCCATACGCCGAGTCAGGTGTGACCATGCTTGTAGCGGTTAAACATGGCAAACATCAGAACATGTGGATTTTCCTACAACCTTGGAGCTGGGATCTATGGTTAGCAGTCATTGCATCTTTCATCTTCATGGGGCTTGTCATACGGATTATGGAGCACCAAACTGTAAACACAGCATTTGCAGGCTCACCCAATCGACAACTTGGCATGATCTTATGGTGGCCTTTCGCTGCTCTGGCCATTCCTCACAGTAATTCTCTTACCCACGCTCACATTGAAAATTTCTTTTCCAATTAACAACTGACACTAATACAAAATGGGCCAAACCTGTATATATGGGTAGTTGAAGAGATCTCTTCACATTAGTCAAAACATTGGCCCATCCTATTATAACTTACACCAATACAAAATCATACTACTGGATTTGGATACAATGTGCATCTACAGAATTAATCGCACATCAAATGTACCAATACAAATGCTCGAGTATATTTGCATTGACCAAATATAAATCTGGATCCAGATAGGGATAATTCTGCTAATTCACACTTATAGGAAATGCATACACAAGGACTTCAAAATATTTTGTATGTTTAATAATTTCCAATTGTATTGTCTCAATATTAATCATGCATGGTTTCTTTTGCTGGTCACAGGAGAACTAGTGGTCAAGGACTGGTCTAGGTTTGTGTTGGTTATATGGATAGGTTTTGCAGTTATATTAATGCAAATTTACACAGCAAGCTTGTCTTCTGTGTTGACAGTAGATCAGTTACAGCCCACATTTGTCAGTGTTAACAAGATCAGAAATAAACAGTACAAAGTTGGATACCAAACTGGTTCCTTTGTAAAAGGATTTTTGATGCAACAGTTGAACTTCACTGAGTCTCAACTCAGGCCATATGGCACCGTCAAAGAATATTACAAGGCCTTGGTTCGAGGACATCAAAATGGGGGTGTTGCTGCCATCTTTGATGAAATTCCCTTCATCAGAGTCTTCCTTGCTAAATATGGTTCTAATTTTATGATGGCTGGATCAATATACAGAACTGATGGACTTGGCTTTGTAAGTTCATCTCTCTTTATTAAAAAAATTTATTCTAATTTAATATTGTATGATAATTTTACTTGTGTCTATCAGAATTTTTTTTTTTTTTAACTTACAGTACTAGTCGATTCAAAAGTCTTAACTGTTAAAATCTAACATATTTATTATAAGTCTAGGACTACGGTTATTTTGGAAAAATATTTTCAAGTTTAAGCTTGTACGTAATGTATTTATAAGGTGTCTAAATTTTACTCTCATTCATTTATATTCTAGACTTGATGAGTTTTGGTAATGTTACTTTATCCAAAAGTTAAATACTCATTTTTTTTAACAATCTTTGCATTCACTCTTCAGGCATTTCCAAAAAATTCCCCTCTAGTCTCTAATTTTTCAAGAGCAATCTTAGAAGTTAGAGAGGATAGAAAAATAATGGATAACATTGAAAAGAAGTATTTTGGACAGACAATTACATCTCTAGGAGTGTATCCCCAGATCTCCCCTGATGGTCCTAGAAAACTCCATGCCTCTAGTCTCGCAGGACTCTTCATCATGGTGGGAATTGCTACAGTGTTAGCTCTATTCATCTCGGAAAGATATATTTGGAACAAACCTGTTGAACTGGCAAAGCGATATAGCACAAAGTACTTCTCATCTCAGCCTTCAAATGGTACACAATTAGTCGCACAGTCGACTGCTCAAGTAGATTCTGCTATTAATACACATGATGTAGAAGATTCGGTTGGCAACTCTGAGAGTATTCCAGTTCAGAATAGAGACAATATAGAAGAACATAATGCAGTGAACGTCCAGGTTCACTCTTCATAACTTGGTCTAATACGTATCAGGATTTAAATTTTAATCAGACTAAGTTGTCAATAGAAGGGACCCGTAAGTATTTATATTTGCAACATATATATATATATATACACACAGTCATGCTTTTATCTATCAGCATATATACGTATTCATACTTAATGTTATAATGCCTTGTACAAGTTGCTTCTATCATATTTGCAAGAAATTATGAACTTACTGTTGTTTTCTTTCTGGAGTAAAGCTATCACTCTAATTTGTTTACAATCATTGTAATATGATTCATTTCGTGAGTATTAGTTGTTTATTGTATTATTTTTATGATTTGAAAACATAGAAATTTGAAAACCCAAAGTTGTTCATTTTTAATGATACTTCATGAAAATGTGTGTATTTCGTGGAATCAAAATTTTTTATATTTATTTCATTTCATTTTGTAAAATCTTACAGTATTACACAAAATCTTTGTGTGCGTTTTATGAAATTTTGCTTTATGAAATATTTCCTTCATTGCATGAAATTTTTACAATTATCGTGTAGAATTATGACTCTTTTCATTATATGAAACATTTTTTTTTTTAAATCATTTTATTATGATCAATATTAAATACTTGTAAAGGCACAAATCTATTAGAGTAAAATAGACGAGTACATAGTCTGATAGTCAAACCAACAACGTTTGATGAAAAACTTGTCTAATTCTAAATTTAATCTAATCATAACTAGTTAATAATAATTGATTAATTAAAACTATAATTAAACAAAGCAAACAACAAATTCCACAAATGAAATTAAAAACAATGAAATTAGAAAATGACAAGACCCATTCTGACTTCTTTCTCGAGTTCGAAAAAATCTCGTGAAAATTGATGTCTTTCTGAATCAAATCTGGGGTTTACTAAAAACATTTTGCAAAAGTTATTGTAAATCTCATGGTTAATTTATAAATATATATTGACCAATAAAAAATTTAGATGTTTCCCGTGTTGTAACCATGCACTAAATATATAAAATATTCATAAAATATCTAGAAAAGATATTTAATCTATAAAAGTATTCTTGAAACACATTTAAGAAATATTGTAAATTAAAAATAATATACATATATGCAAACTATTGATCATCATGTAACCTTTCTCACGATATGCAATAATCTATACGAATCTGTGACAGATACCTGAAAAAATGAGTTTTATAAAAAAGTAAACACTAATGTCCAGAGAGCGGATATAATTTTTCTAAAAATATTTTTGAATAAAACATAACATATTTCTAATAATAATAAATAATTGGCAATGATTCAAACGCAATTATACTGAATTCAAATCTCATATCGTATTAAAGCTATAAACTTTTATATAAATTATATTAACAACTTTAATAATATAAAATCTAAAAATTTATAATAAGTAAAACATTTTTGGAATCTCTTTCAATAAAATCAATGTTCTGTAAATCTCTTTCTTTATTGATTAAACTCAATATATAATATTTTAAATATGAAAATCTTCACCAACTACTGCTCAATGGAATCTAGTCATATGTGGTGAAAACATCGTCGCACACGTAGAGCGAGAGAAATCTAGTCATATGTGGCAGACAACATCATCACACACGTAGAGCAATCTATGACTCATATATGTGTAGTCTGTCTGAACATTAGATGAGAGAGTACAACCTTGATGTTCTGAAATAATTTTTATTTTCATTTTTAAACCTCAAACAAATATACATAATTCTCTTTCTGAATATACATATGATTCTAAATAAATTATTTTCTCAGAAAATAAATAAAATATTCTTTCTCAAAGCATAAATTAATATTATTTCAAATACTCTAAACATTTCGTATAATAAATTGAATTTGAAAATATAAAATTTTGATTGAAATTTTTAACACGAATAGTTATGTACGAATACATAATAAATTCTGATTTCACTCATAAAACATAATTGATAATCCAATCGTAAATCATAATTCATAATCTATAAAATCAATTAATTAAATATATTATTTACTTCCAATAAATAATAAAACTGAATTATAAATAAACATAATTTAATCAGTTTAATTAAAATAAAACTATTTACTCATAGGACTCTTTTGCTCAAATTCGAATCTAAAAAGGGTTCCCGTCTAACTTTTGTTCAGCTTGGATCTACCCTAAAATCATATTAAACCCAATTTAGAACTTATAGAAAATTAAATAATTTTCTGGATTCCAAATCCCATTGAAATAAATCACTTATCTAGATAATTTGACACCCAAATATTTTTCTTATTTTCCTAATGAGATGAACAGTGGAGCTCAACATACCAAATGGAAAAATTTTAAAAAAATGATCATAAATAGCAAAAAAAAACAAAAAAAATGGAGATTCAATCTAGATCTTCTCTAATCATGGACTCCATCATCATCATCAAATAGTCACCAAACCACCACCCTTTAGTTCCAAACCATCAAATCACCAGAATGATCACCACCTTCTGGTTCCAAACCATCAAACCACTAGACTAACGCCAAATAACTGCCATTACCTCTTTCTTCTTTATGTCTTTCTTCTCTCCCTCTGAGATAGTGGGCAATTAGATGCACGAGCATTTCATTTTCCAATGGAATAAAACTTGAAATTATCTAATGATCACGGGAAGCTTTGTCAAAATGTTGCCAATATTGATGCTTAATTGGACGTCTCATCTACTTGACAATTACAAGACCAAACATTGTATATTTTGTGAATATATTAAGTTAATTCATGCAATCTCCTAAACAACCACACTACGAGGCTGCCCTATGCATCTTGCAATATATTAAATCTTCACCAGGAGTAGGTATTCTTTGGTCTTCCTCTAGCTATTTGAACCTCTTAGCTTTCTCTGACTCACATTGGGCAAGTTGTCCGATGACTCGACAATCTACTACTAGATACTTCATCATGCTTGGCAACAGTCCCTTTTCTTAGAAAACCAAAAAAAAAAAAAAATCAATTGTGTCTCGTTCATCTGCCGAAGCTGAATATCAAGCCATGGCTTGAACAACATGTGAACTTATTTGGCTTAAGTCACTATTTCATGATCTGGGTGCAGATCATCATCAACCTATGACTTTATAATGTGACAATCAAGATGCTCTCCACATAGTAGTAGATCCAATTTTCCATGAACGCACAAAACATATTAAAATAGATTGCCACCTTGTTTGAGAGGAGTTGACTGTAGGGATTATATCATTAACTCATGTTCCTTCTCATCAACAGTTGGCCGACATCTTTACCAAGGCTCTTGGAAAAGATCAATTTCAAGTTTTTATTTGCAAGTTGGGCATCAAGGATCTTCACTTTCTAACTTGAGAGGGAGTATTTGCACTAAAATCATCACAATATCAATCATCATTACAACCAAGATTTTAGTCTACTTTCCTTTCTTTGTAAAGTTGACTTGTCTATTCTTTAATTCTTATTTTTGTGAAGTTATTCGTTAGAATTTTTTTCTTTAATGTTATATTATATTGTACAGTTTATGAAGTATAGCAATGACGTAAATTCATTCACAAAATTTTGCATCCTTCAACCTTAAAATGAGTGAATCCTTCTATCTTAAGTCCTACACTCATTCATAAAAACCTTTCACACCAATGAGTTGAATGACAATAACCCATAATAATACATGAATATGAAGAATATACCTAAGTGCACCTAATTCTATAAGTAGCAAAATGGACAACAATAAATAGATCATAAACCTAAATCCATAAATTAAATAACCTGGAATCAAACAAAAAGTTAGTATAAGTGCTTATTACTCTTTACTCCCCTTTTTGCAAATTGTCCAATTAAGAGATATATATTGTGAAGTGATGTGAACCAAAGTAGAGACTCCCTTTATATATAATAATGTTATTTAAACCCTACCTGATAATGATTCAAATTATAAGATATATATTACTAAATTCATGTGAATGAAAGTAGAGACTCCATTTATATAATAATGTTTTTTAAATCCTACCCCATAATGATTCAAAATCCTATGTTTTTAAGGATATATACAAAGTCCTAATAAGATTATTGAAAATCAATTTTATGCCACGAAATTGATACATAGCCTTAATAAGATTGATAACAATGTCTGTACTTATAATATTTTAATATTTCCATGCAGTGCTCTACATAATGTGGATAAAGTGTAATAAACCCAATAAACCAATACTGATCACAAATTGAAACAACTAATTTGATTAATTATTTATTTTAATGTTTTAATTAATTCTATTCTTATAAAATCAAAATATAATAGTATATGCACCTTTATATATAATTTTATAAAATTTATCTTTCATAGAGCTCCAAACATCGAGCGAATTACTCAAAACCCTTTGGAGATATGTGTTATTACAAACGGAAGCCGCATTTGTCTTTTATTATAGCATCCTTCCCTTTATTAATGATTTGATAGTGGTTGACCGTGAAAGTTAACTGCAGTTAGGATAATTTTGTCATTTTTCTGTTATTTTTATTTTTAAAATTATATTAATAAATAAGTTATTTGGATTTCCGCCATCCATAAATCTATTTAAAATAATTTAAAATTTTAAAAATTATAAAATAAATTAAAAAATTCTTAAAAAATAAAAAAATTTAAAAATAAAAAGACGAAAATTTCTTTAAAATAAAAATATTAATAATTTTCTTAAAAATAATAATAATAATAATTTTTTAAAAATAAATTTTGGGATAAAAATCCAATCATCTTCATTGTCCATTTAAAAAAATAGACGGTAGAGATTTAATCTATATCTCCACCAAATAATCATCACATTGACCAACCGCCCACCCAACAGCCTCATCAACTTCATCTTCCCCGATTGATCAGCTTCATCTCCACCGATCTGCTTCTCCAACTTCATCATCCTCTCCACCCTACACCCACCAGACTCCTCCTGAAGCTCTCTCTTTCCTCTCCTCCATTCCCAGCAGACTCCTCATCTATTTTCCTCTCCACCATACCCACCAGACTTGGACAGCAGACTAGGTCGCTGATGAGTGTCGACAGCGTCGCCTCCTTCTTCTCTCTCCAACTTCATCCAACAGATTCTGTATGGTTTTCTTTTTAATTCTGTTCAATCTACCCAGAACCGACCCAGGTCAACCTTCTGCTTGTTCAAACTCAGTTCAATCTTGTTTAAGCTCTACCACTTGCTCTTCTGCTTCTCTCTCACTCTCCTCTTCTCCACTTTAGCCTCTCTTTGTCCATACTCGTTTCTGCGAGCGCATTCCATTCGGGTCGGATCCATCTTATCCCTCATCGCCGGCGGCCCCCAAGGAGGCCGTCGATGACCTCGGCATTTCCCCTCGGCCGGCGCATCGTTCAAGGACCACGTGGCCGATGCTTTGGGGGTCTTGCTTGCCTCACTCCTTCTTAACAAGTTGTCGGGTCATGCCCGAATGGGGATCCGTGACTTGGAAGTGAGAGAGGAGATTGCTGGAAAGAAAATGGAGGAAAACGTTTTTTTTTTTTTTTTTTTTCAGTATTCAGGGGATGTTGAAGCTTTTGGATGGTGTGGATTGTTTGGGTCAGTTTTGTATTTATCATTAATATTTGATGTTTTCATTGTGTATGATATGATTGTTTTTGCCAAAGCTCATTTGCATGTCTAGTTGCAATCGTCAAAGATATGAATTAATGTTTTCCAAATTCTTTGGGTCCGATGATGATGGATAGTGTGAGGAAGATAATGGATGGTGTGAAGAAGATGAACCAGTTGACGGTGAATCAAAATTTGATTGTTACCGTAGGAGAGGACGCTGTTAAAAAATTAAAAGTGATTTTCGTACATTGTTAAGAAAGTAAAAGTGGTTTCCATTTGTATCCGTACGTAATTGTGTTTACAGGCTTTTAGAATATCTTCCATGTAAAACTGTGTTATTTTTTTTAAAAAAAAAAAAACGACAAGAAAATATATTTTTTATTTGATATAAATATAAATGGATAGATATTCAGGTTTCTAGTGCTATTATATTGATTTAAATGATAAATAGTCTAATAAAAATATATCATTAAAAAAATTATTATAAAATATTATTTAATAAAAATTTTAATTATTTATTATTGATATGACTGTTCAAAAAATTCTTTAAAATTAAATAATAAGATTGACAATCTTTTTTTTTTTTTTTTATCATATCAATTTGATAATAGTTAGAAAAATTTATATGAGAGAGGTGAATTTAAATATCCTATTAATTTATCTTATATGATATTATATATTTTTTATAATTTATATTTATATCGGATATGCTTTTAATAATTCGCCCTTCAAAAATCCCGTTGAAACTTCCACGCAAAGCAAACAGATAAGCAAAATAAGCCCAATAGCTACCGTGTAAAAGTGAACTGACTTGACTTTTGTGCAGGAGTACTCGAAAGTCTCATTATATTGATAATAAAGTGTCTGTATCTCCACTAAATCACAAATTTTGTTAGACATGTAGGGGAAGAAAAAAACTACAAAGAAATTTGGTACATATAAAAACAATTTTTACATTGTAAGCATTTATCAGTGAAAGTGACCCCCCGAAAGACGAGTGAAATTGCCAACTTGTCATTCGTAGGGATGTTACCGCAAAGGCAGACAGATATTTGAATATCTTCATAAATTCTTATGTCAACGGGCATGAATGTAGCTTTCATTGGTTGTTCAATTGAATTCTTTTTCCTCATTTCGTGGATTAGGTACAAAAGGTTTACATATATTACTTAATAGCAATGCCGATCTGGTTGGAAAAGATCAGGAAATTAAGAACGTTTTCTTCATTGTTCATGAATCACAACACATATAGAGAAAACAAAAATAGAAATAAATAATTATAGTATATTAAAGTAATAGAATTTTTAATTTATAATTTACTTCAGTTGATCATTTTGACAAAAACTTGGTATTTTATTACTTTAATATAATATAATTATTTATTTTCATTTCTATTTTCTTTTTTTTTTTTTCATTTTTTTTATTTTTTTTTTTTTTTTGGTTTTAATTTTTTTAAAATTAGAAGGTATTAATGATAAAATTATATATATATATAAAGAAAAAGTTTAATAGTAATAGAAACTTCCCACTAATCACTACTAAAAGAAATAAGTCAATAACTAAAATAAGATGAGGTGACTGTTCGAAATTTCTATGACAAAGATAACTTGTTATATATTTTTCACTATGTATCAATCACGTCTTAAAATGTATCTGGAATTTCTTGACTTCTTGGGATATTGACGCTTAGATTTTTTTCTTTATACTACTGTTCTAGACACGATTGTCTAAAGTTTATATAAAGAATTGAATCTATTATGTACTTGAAAGTTGGAACATTGTCCACATCATTAAATTTACCATTTTACCTATTGCCATGTTTCCACTCAAGAAACTATCATAACCAACCACTTGATAGAAGCATCCATTACTATAATCAAAGAGATCTATGTACGTATTTTATTTACGGGTCTAACTATCTTTACCTAATTGTTAATCTTATCTTTCAATTGAAGTCATTTAATTGATTTCAATAACCACCCTTACAATTAATTCAATGATTCCAATTGATGAGTAAGGTTAGTGGTTGAGTAAGGTAATTAAATTTTTTATTTACACACCCTTTAATACACCAAAAATAATCCTAAATGCATCTAACCGACAACTTTTCTTGTCATCTTTTTCTTATTATCATTGGTTCATCCTATATTCTTTGCTTTGTTTTTCTTTTCATTTCTTCAAACCCTAACTTTAAACTTAACAAACTTAAAACATTTGCTAGTGAGTTTTGGTTTTTTTGTTTATTATTATTATTGTTATTTTATATATTTACTGCCATTACCTTACTAAAAATTTGAGAATTGATAAGCAAAATTAAGAATATAAAAATACATTATAAATTATAAGAAAGTTAAAACTTATGGATTATTGCTTTCAAAAATCATTGGAAAGAACTTGAAGTAGCATTTTTTTTTTCCAATTACGCTGCCTTAAAAACTTTTGATCCTCTTAATGTAGTCTTCCATGAGTTATAGTACTGGATGAATGGAAAAATATAATTTAGTTATTTTTTATGTCCTTAAGAGTAGTTTTAATTGTGGTCTCAATAATAGTCAGGTTGGTATACCATTTCAAATTCAATTTTTCATTCCCCAAGTCCTTCCAAAAAGTACTTTTTACTGTGGTTGTTATAATTTAGTTATTTTTTATGTCCTTAAAAGTAGTTTTAATTGTGGTCTCAATAATAGTCAGGTTGGTATACCATTTCAAATTCAATTTTTCAGTCCCCGAGTCCTCCCAAAAAGTACTTTTTATTATGGATTGTTATAGTATTAATTTTCTTTTATAAAATAATGGATGTAGTTATAACTTTTTTTTTTTTTTGGCTACGACCATGCTTGATTAGTTTATAAACTGGATAGTATATCTAGTTACCTACTCTGTGATATATATAACTTATAAATTCACTTAATATTTATTAAATTGAGTGGTTGTATATATATATATAGTTTGGTAAGTACTAATCTCACCTCTTAACAGAGTTGACTTCCTAAATTCAAGTTCTTTCTCTCATTATTAAAATAAAAACCATTTACCGAATTGATTTGACTAAACACTTTAAAACACCCATTAAAATCAGATGAAATTGAGTATGGACAACTCACAATATGACACCACCAAACGTACGTAAACATCTCTAATTATTCTATTTAATTCCCCTGCTGACTCTAAATCGCTTTCCAAGAAGCATCCATTTATCTTAAAATTTTTGTTGACAGCGCACATTGAACGAATGAATTATCTTTTCTTCCAAGATCTATGAATCCCTTGTAAACATCCAAAAGAATCTTCATTTTCTTAATTAATCATGACATTAACATTTATGTATAACGACTCCAACCTAATTAATTGTCTATCTCAATTAGACCACATTGTCACTATATATCATATTTTGTTGCAAAATTATCAAAACAGTCTTGAAATAAAAAATAATGTGAAACTACCTCTACTTTTGACAATATTAGACAAAATAGCACAATCGTTACTTGGATGCTAATTTCTATCCATAAGTGGATGGCCCCATTAGGATTTGAGGGTATTCACATCAATTCCTCACTTTTGGTAAATTAGGGATAGCTGGTTGACATTCCACTTCATCCTCCACTTCTTGTCTCAACTCATCTCCAACCACCACCTCCTCCACTTCAAACCCACCTTCCAAACCCTAAAGCATGGCTGACTAACAATGACCATTTTTGGTCGCTGCAAACTCCCATTTCAGACCTCTAAATATCAAGCTTCACCATAGCGACACAACCTCTCTTCTCCAACATAAGCTATTAGACTTGTGATGTTCTTCCGCAAGCTTAACTGTTGCTCAAACCTCCATGGCTGACCGCAACACTTCTCTTTTCCTCCATGATCGTTGACAATAACTCTGTTCTCCAAGTTTTATCATGAATCATCTAGAAGCAGAGAAGGTGCTACTTTTTGTTGGTCAAACCCACCTTCCAAACCCATCTCCGTCGTTTCCATCATGCAATGAAGATGACTAGTTTGAGTCTCTTCATGATGAAGATGCTTGGGTCTCTTTCACCAGAAATTCGTGGTCTTCAATGATGGATAGGTCTTTTTCATCAAAGACGCATAGTCTACAATGATCGAGAACCAAATTTTTGATTGATTTTTTTTTTCTTAGAAGTGGTTAATAAAGATTCTGTTTTTGTTTTTTTATTTTTGGTTCTTGATGATGAAGTGTTGATGAAAATGTTGTTTTCTTTGTGTTTGAAGCATTGGGTTGACGAATGGTGATGATAGGCTAGGTTTGATGATTGATGATGCAACATTAGGTGTTTTTCTTTTTTGGTTGGAAGGAAATGTGTGTTGATGGTGATGATTTTGTGATTGATGATGAAGGTTGATAAAGACCAGAACTGGAGATTGAAATCAATGTTCCTCATTGCTTGAGGAACAGTGCTCTTCAATGTCTTTTAGGTGGATATAGATATAATTCGGAGATTGAATCTCATTATTTTAAAAAACTTTGTTTTTATTTTTTTAAATTTATTCACCAACTTTATTTTTGTATTTTTCAATTTTTATTTTTTATTTTTTATTTTAAAAGTGGAGATCCCGGGGTCCTCCATCATTCATCTATCTTAGTGAAAGGTGGAGATCACGATGGAGATAACATCCTTTTTTTTTTTTTTTTTTTGTTTTGTTTTTTGTTTTTTGTTTTTTTAAGTTTTAATAGTTTTAAATTATTAATTTAATTTAATTTAATTAACTTTAAATTTAAATTTATTTTACTTATTTGTTATAGTTATTATTAATTATTATTACTTTAATTATTTAAAGTTATAATTTATTTATATTTTTATACAAATTTATCTTCCCCGCCCATTAACATTTATGGACAGTAGAGATTGATTTATTTAATTATAATTTATTTGAAATTTTCTATTATTTATTTATTTTTTCAATTTTTTGTTTTATTTTAGTGAAGTAAGCGCAGTTTGGTAATGACTAATTTTTTAATTAATTTTTATTTTTAAATTTTAAATTTTAAATTTTAAATTTTTAATTTCAAATTTTAATATGTTATAATTTGATTTTTAATATGTAAGAGTATTTTTGTATTTTCCATATTTTTGTCCAAAACCGCTTAACTTTTACATTAAACCACAATCCCACTAATGTTGAGGTTAACTGTCATTAATTTGATTTTGAGGGGAAGTTATTAAAATTGCCTCTATTTTGTTTTAAGACAGTGATCATCTTTCAGTATAAATATCTTTGTAACATTAGACCTTCTCCAATTGAGCACCAAAAAATACTATTTTGGTGCTCAAAACAAGTCCAACTTAGCACTAATTTGATGTCAGTGTACGAACTCCTATGCAATTTTTGGTGTTGGATGAACAGTTGAACATCAAATTTGGTGTTCAATTGTTCACAACACCAAATTTCTCATGGGACCCACGTGAAGCTTTTTATTTTTTCAAATTTTCAACAATTGCCCTTATGGAATAACTACAACAATTTTTTGGACATTTATATCCTTTACCACAATTAATATATTTATACAATTTGGTTAATAATTATAAATAGAAATTACATTATTATAAAAAAATTATACTGTTGGAAATATTTCATTGAGATCTTTAAAATGAGTATAATATTAAATATGTTTAAATATATTTTAAGTTTTTATATATTATAAGTAATATATTAATATAAAATGAATTAAATTATTTAATGTACATTCAAAATATAATTTTAATAATTACTTGATAGAATTGATAATATTTTTAATACAAAAACTCAATAATTTTTTAAATAACAATAACATTAACATTATCATTACCTTAAATTAAGCATACATGATTAAAAAAAATTAAAAAAAAAAAAAAAAAAACATAACATAATTAAAAATAAAATACTTGACATTAGAGATTCCAAACATCATTTAGAAATTTGGAAGGTCATCTCCACTTCCTCCATAACCATCAAAATTCTTGTCAAATGCATTAGATGATCCGCTTCCTCCTTGAAATTGTTGCTCATGAAACCTTTTTTCATAAATTCTCTTTTGTTCACTTCAAAGAACATCACGTAGAATTGGATCTTTTATAGAATCCACATTCTTTAGTAAAATTTTATTTTCTTCGCGTCGTTCTCGTAACTCTAATTTTTTTGCCTCATTTTGAGCCTATAACAGTTGGAGTTCATAACTCTTTTGGAGCATAGATTGAGTTTCATTAAACTTACCCATAATTTGCTCACTATCTTTTTTTATGGATTTAAAATATTGTAGCATCTCATCCCCTTGTTTCTTTTTCATTTTTTCTTTATTCCTTCCAACAGACCGCTCAGTTGAATCATTTTTATCATTAATATCATTAACTTGCTCTTCAACGGTAAAATCTGCATTTAAATCAATATTAAATGAAGACGTTCCCGCAGACTTTGACGCAGTCGAGTCTGATTGTGATGCTTTGGTGCAATCATATCTTTTTCGACAGCCTGGAGTTTGCATGCTATTAATATCGGAATATTTCTCTATATCTTTAAGGAGGGGCCAGACATGATCAAATTTGAATCTTTTACTATAATTTGAATCTTGTGCCAATAAGGCTTTGACTTGATTTAACTGCACAATGCGACCAAAAATTAAAATTATAAAAAATGGAATCAAAATTAGAATAAAATGAATTTCATAAAATTTGCATAACTGCAATTTAGAAAATACTTACAATATCTTGTTCAGAAGCACCACTTGGATTTCAATTTTCAATTTATCGAACGTATCCTCTTAACTTGCTAATTGCTGCATTGATAACTTGCATTCGAGCTGTAAGAGATCTTCTAGGTTGAACTTGAGTGATATGCGTCGGTAATGCCATATAATATTCAGTCTCTATGTGAGACCAAAATTGAAGACTAGATTGGTTTATGCCTATAATTGCATTTTGAGAAACATCAAGATATACATGACAAAGAAGTTGGTTTTCTTCATTTGAATATGAAGAACTTCGTAGAGTATTTTTAGACTTATCACCTAAACTCTTGCTTGATGACATTTTTGTAAAAATATATGTTTACTGGTTGGAAGTAAAAGAGATGGATGTTTTAATTTTGAGAAAGAGCCATTATTTATAGATTAATTGTGGAAGAGATAAGCATACCATTTAACGGTTAGGATTACATCATTTTTTATCCAACGGTGGAGATCATATCATGTTAGATTTTTATGTCAGACCTAGGATAGAGTGTGGAAGAGATAAGAATACGGTTTAATGGTTAGGATCAAACCACTTTTCATCAAACGGTGGAGATCATATCATGTTAGATTTTTATGTCAGACCTAGGATAGATTGTGAAAGAGATAAGAATATCATTTAACGGTTAAGATCAAACCACTTTTCATCAAACGGTGGAGATCATATCATGTTAGATTTTTATGTCAGACCTAGGATAGAGTATGGAAGAGATAAGAATATCATTTAACGGTTAAGATCAAACCACTTTTCATCAAACGGTGGAGATCATATCATGTTAGATTTTTATGTTAGACCTAGGATAGAGTGTGGAAGAGATAAGAATATCATTTAACGGTTAAGATCAAACCATTTTTCATCAAACGGTGGAGATCATATCATGTTAGATTTTTATGTCAGACCTAGGATAGAGTGTGGAAGAGATAAGAATACGTTTAACGGTTATGATCAAACCACTTTTCATCCAACGATGGAGATCACATAATGTTAGATTTTTGTGTCATACTTAGGATAGTGTTAGATTAATTATTAGGATAAAACCATCATCTTCTTGTTGGTAAAACAAACATACTTTATTAATGATAATAATATTTTATAATAAATTAAAAAAAATTATGTGAGAAATTAATAACATTTTTTTATATTATGCGTAATTTATTTGAGAATAAGATTTTATAATGGGGTGGATAATAAAATAGTTGGATAAAAAATTAGTTGGAAAAATGAAATGGATAAAAAATTTGGTGGAAATATAATGAGAATAATTTATGGTAAAAAAATTTAAAAAAAAAAATTATGAGTATTTAATAATTTTTTAATATATTGTGAGTAATTATTTGAGAATAAAATTTTATATGAAATAAATTAATTAATAATGGTTAAAGAATTATATATAGAATATTCTTTGAAGATACCTTTTGTACCAATTTGGTGTCAACACATTGGAGTAAAAAAAATTTGGTGTTGAAAAATTTGGTATTAACACCAAAATGGTGTCAAATTTGGTGTTTAACATTGGAGAAGGCCTTACAGCACATGCCACTTGCTCTTACAAACGTATTTGTCATGCCAGACCTGAAACTCAGGCACCCAATCATTTTCTATCTTTCACTTTTCCTTCTTTTCTTTCATGTCAGAGTCCTGTCGAAAACCGTCGGCAGCATAACCAATACTATTAGTATACAGACTAAGTCCTTAGGCCATCTCCAATATGTAATATTAAATTTTATATTATTTTAGTGTTAACATCAAAATTTTTTATACCAAATTTTTTTACACTCCAATATATTTGACACAAATTAGTGTAAATGATATCTTTAAAGAATATTATATATATATTTTTTAATTAATATTATTAAAAATTTAAAAATATATTAAAATATATTCAATATTATACTCATTTTAAATATCTCAATAAAATATTTCAGATGATATTTTTTTACAATAATTTATTATATATTTTTAAATAAATTAATTTATTAATAAAGAAAATTTTTGGTGTTATGAACAGTTGCACTGTTCATCAACACCAAAAATTTGCTTTGGAAAATGAAATTTGGTGTCTCGGTTGGAGACTAAAATTGCACCAAATTGGTGTTTTTACATCAATTTGTTGCACATTGGAGTTAACCTCTTTAAAGATGTCATTTATACCAATTTGATGTTAAATACATTGGAATGTAAAAGAAATTTGTATAAAAAAATTTGTTATTAACATCAAAATGATGTAAAATTTGATGTTACACGTTGAAGATAGCCTTTGTCCGTACAGGAGCTGTTTTGGATGTAGATTCGCCTGAGGGCGTAGCAGTAGAAAAATGCATTTCAATGGCGGTCTCAGAATTCTATGCCGTGCACCCTGATCACCGAACCAGGCTTGTTTTGCACACACGAAGTTCAAAGGATCTTGTGAGCACGGCTGCAGCAGGTAATAATTATATGTATTAATTACTCATTATTCTAATTGCTATGTTTTAATCAGAGAGATGAACCGGTCTTATGCAGCATTATTACGAAGAAATAATGTGATATAGATAAATTTTGCTAATACAATTTTTACATACATGGAATGTATGTTTGATAAATTTTATGTTGATTACTGAAAAATTATAAAATGTCTTAAATAAATGTAAAAATAATATATTTTAACTTTAATTTTATACAAATATCTTTCGTATGATTAAGATTGGGATAAAAGTATCTTTATATTAAAATAGTTAGAATGATTAAGGTTTGGATGCATTTCATAATTACTTCTCAACCTACTCTTCAAAAATGATGCCAGATATACTCGATTATTAAATCATCACATTTGAAAAGCTTTACCAAACATCATTTTGATATCAAAATTATTTAATAATCAGATTTTACTTTTTAAACGTAAGAATAATGATATATTTTCCAAAAGTTTTTTCCAACCTTTTTTCCTAGATAATGTGATAAAATTATTGGTAATAATCACTTTAATTATAGGAAAATTTATTGATAATGTGATAGATATATATAAACTTATCATATCATTTAAATAGTAAATTTGAATGAAATTTTGGATTATATAATATTATAATAAAAATAACATTAAATAAGGCCGAGTAGCTATGATGAGGGAGAAGTGGGTTGATGGACGGTGATGAGGGGGTCTGGATGGAAATGACGAAGGGAAAGTAGGTGATGGACTAAATGATAAGGTTGGAAAGTGATGGATTTATTTTCTATTTTAAATTTATTAGTATTGGTAATATTTTGTCACTTACCATAATACCCTTTTTTATTATCAGAATGGTCTCTTTTTGGATGGTGGCGTAAGATTAGGCCACCTTCATTTCACCGATTGGGTGGGTTGGTCTAGAATTTGAGGTGTTTGGGCTTGGGAAGGGAAGTAGTTCACCTCCATTTCCTATTAGGGCGGGAAATGGAAACCCACCAAAAATGGTGGGTTTCAAAATCCTGCCTTGGCAGGAATGGTGGGATTTTTTTTTTTTTAAACTATTTTTTAATTTAAAAATATGTAAATTGTTTATTATAATAAATATATTAAATATAATTCATTAAAAACTTTTTTTTAGATTAATAATTTTAACATCAATTAGTAAATAAAATTTATTTTTTTATAATTAATTTTAAAATTTTTCATATTTAACATATTTAAATTTTTATTTAATCTAATAATATTATTTTTAGTTTATTTCAATCGTATTAGTGGGGGAGGGGGGGGGGGAGCGGATAAATGGTGGGTTTCAAATCCTGACTTGTCAGGAATGGTGGGATTTTTTTAAACTATTTTTTAAATTTAAAAATATATAAATTGTTTATTATAATAAATATATTATGACAGGACCCGATTTGGATTCTCTCTAATGAACTTGTCGATCCTGCCAGACACTCCACGAAACCCTTTTGAAGTCCAACTAATAAGATTCAGAAGGACGTCGTGGAACAAATCCGTATCTATAATAACTTTGCTAAATAAGAAACCCATCTACTTTAAAATTTTATTTCACTTTCTAAGCAAAATATCTAAAAACATCATTATAGATATTACTAAAAACATTATTTAAAATAGGCATGTCATCATGTTTACATAAAAGTTCTACAAAATCTTGTTCAAAATTTGAAATGCGCATAATAACGTAATTAATAATAGTATTAGAAACACAATGTTTATAAAAGAACGATGCAGCGTCATCAGTCGTCTGACCCACCTAGTCTGATCGCGGCGAACTGTTACCCTGATTTCTTGTTTCTGTACCTGGGAGGGTTTTGTAACATAAAACCAAACATTTGTAAGTTGTAAGGCCTAGTGAATGTGTGAGAATTTTGTTTAAACTAGGTTTTATAAAATATCTCTCAAAAACACTTTCGAAAACATTTTTCTTAAAGACGATTTATTTTCTGAAAACTTGGGTTTTATAAATTATCTTTAGGATTTTAAAAACTTTTTCTAAAATACTTATAAAAGCTTTTCTTTCTAAAACTTGTTTTTCAAGGTATGCATCTCTTTCTAAAATCTGTACTAATGGGAAACCCAATGAGAGCTATAACCACATGAATGGGTAGACCAGCCCCGCTTAGTGTGGGAGGTCACGTGGCGGAATAGCTATTGTCGCACACCGTGACAAAACTATAAAGACATCCCGCTACTGCGTGGCGGAACTATCATCACACACTATAAGCAAGAAATACCCCACAAGTGTAGATGGCGATTCAACAGACGTGACAGACTCTACCCCCCCGATGTTAGCGAGACTAATCCTCCCAACACTTGCCCTATACTGTGGGGTATACTGGCTGAGTTTAATGCTAAAAGGTTTGTCTATCAATAAGCTTGGACCGTTCCATTAGTCCTTAAAAATCTTTACTTTTTTTTTTTTACTCTTTCTATATTTTATATAAGCTAATCTTTCATGCTAAACATGAACTATTGATGAGTTAAAAATAATTTATGAGAATCTATATAATACTTGTAGAAAAATCTGAAAAAATATTTAACATAAAGAAAATCTTTTCACACTTACTACTTGTTGTCCTATTCACTTACACCACTGCTCCAGCGATCTTCTTAACTCGCTTAATCACCTATATTTTATCACAAATGAAACTTTCACTTAGCTAGCTGAACTATTTTCTTTAATCTTCAAATTACATACAAGCTGCTGGGAACTACAGCACTGTCAATCCAGCTCGAGCTGCGAGCTTGCACCTCAGCTCGCTTCAGCTTGTGCCTTCAGCGAGCTCCTACCTTGCACAGCTCAGCCCGAACTGAAGGCATTCATCTTAGTGAGCTCGCTAAGCTCACTCTCTCAGCGAGCTGCTAGCTCCCATTAGCTCAGGTTGCTCCTCAACCCCTCTCAGCTCGCCCTTGCGAGCTATTGCCTTAGGCCAACTTGGCCAGGTACCCTTGATGGGCTGTAACCTCACTTAGCTCCTCTTGTGAGCTCGCACTTCAGTCCAGTCTAAACAAGCGAGATAGAGAGCAACAGGTATAGCTCAACTCGCTCCCCAGTCGACCATCTTGATTAGCTGAAATGCACTAAGGATCTCCCCTCCAACTTGCACCTCGCGAGCTCTTGTCCTAACTTAACTCATTTCCTAACATCTCATTTTTCAGATCTCACATTTTATACTACCATTATCACAACTCGACCTCATTCTACATACATACACTTAATCAACATATCATCAATTATTCACCAGACTCTCAGGTCGTGACATTATCAGGTTTAATGATAGGAACTAAGTCATCTCAAAACATAAATAAACCACCACAAATCAATATCATTTCTCAATTATTTCACTTACCATACTCTTGCTCAGCCTTTTGCCTTGCTTTCTTACTGACTTACTGCTTCAAATCACTAGAGCTATACATCAAAAATTTTCGTTAATCACTTGCACACCAGAAGCTGTTCTCGACAGCTTTCTCACCAAAATAAAACCATAAAACTTGCTCTTTTCGTTTAAATTTTATAAGATCTGGTTTCTTACCTTCCAATCAGCTTGATCTTCCTAAAAAATTACAAAAATCTACCTAGAACAGCTACAGATCTACCTTTATTCCTTCTACCGGTGACAACTTGCTCTCATTTTCTCTCCTTTCCAGATTTTTCTCTCATCTGCAGACATACTCACCACATACCTATATTTATAGGCATGGGTCAAGCTCGCTTTTTACCCTTAAACTTTCTCAAAATTACGACTTTATCAGATTCTAGAGAATTTCTCACTTTTTCCCAATGTCCTTATCCTTTCCTTATATTTACAATTTTGCCATCTTTATAAAATCTTTTATTTTTACCAATTTACCCTTCCACTTTTCATATTTAATTTTACTCTCGATCATTTCAGAAACTCTATAAAAATTTAATTTCATCATAAAACACCTTAAAATTTCTTTTTATTATTTTATAGACAAAATCTTCTCACTCCATACATGAATTTATTACAAACTCGGGAAAGGGCATTACATATTAAATATGATTCATTAAAAATATTTTTATGAGATTAATAATTTTAACATCAATTAGTAAATGAAACTTGTATTTCTTTATAATTATTTTTTTATTTTTCATATTTAACATATTTAAATATTTATTTAATCTAATATTATTATTTTTAGTTTATTTCATCCAATCCAATTCAATTTAATCTAATCTCAACTATAGAAAACACGTTATAACACTAATTTAATCAAATTCTATCATATCAAATCCTATCTAATAATATTTCATCTAATCTCATGTGCCAAATGGGTCCTTAGAGGTTTTCGGACAGTAGCTTGTTACTAGAGGGGAGAATAAGGCATTATTTTTCAAAACAAATAGTATCTCAACCATTAATTTGAGCTGAATTTCATAACTGTATATTGATCATGAAGAGACATGAAACCTTTTATTAAGAGCATACTTCACCATCCCTTAGTCGGAATTATTAAGTATTTTCTTTAACTCTAAGAGATTCTATTAAAATATAATGAATGAGTATGAGTCTCCTCTTAGTAGGAGTCGCATCTCTTGATTATGTAAGTAGTCATTCGAGCGGAGCTATTAGTGATTCATCTTGATAAATTCTGACAGTACTTTAATCCGTAAGGTATCAATGTGAAAATAATAATAATAATAATTTGAATAGTTATATAGTTTGAATAGAAAGCGGAAAAAAAAAAAAGCATAATTTGAATAGTCATATATTATGAATCTCAAATTTGAATAATAGTTTATTTCAAAAGTTAGAATTTATGGTAAGGTCCTATAATACCATTTAAATTCTACATTCTATAATAGCATTTAAATTCTACATCCTATGAATTTTGTTCATATGAGTAATTTAGAATGGAATTTTTAAGGATTCAGATACAAATCGATCAACATGATCAATTACGCTTTGTCTACACATAGAACTTCCAACCGTCCTATAACATTAAGGCAAGTTAAAATTGGTGTTTCATTTTCGTTTCATTTCTAACACTTGGTGAATTTAGGCGATGACACGCGCATGCCTGGCAGTAACCCATCATTTTCTCAGTAATTGACTACTTGAAGCACGATTTTCATTATTGAATAACAGTTGTGTTGCATTTATGATCTATTGACTGAAGTCTGAATTATTAGTGTTAAGTTTGACTAATTAAAAACTAAATTATGGCTGAAAAGTGAATTTTATTTTCAAAATAAAAACTTCAATGCGAGTATAGTTAAGTTGTTTTTTTTTTTCTTTTTTAATAAAGTCATCTTTAAACAAAAAATTTCTATATTTATACTTTTTAACTATTAATTGTTATATATTTATATTTTGATATATAGATACAAATAAAAATAAATAATTTTATAATTTTATTCTAAATAATTATATAATTACCAACAAAATCAAAATTTAATTTATGAGTAATAATGTTAACTAAATATTTATTCTAAACATAATATGTATAGTGGTGGACCAAAATTTTTTGTAGAGAGGCACTTTAATATAGTATTGATAATTTTTTTATTTAAAAAAATTGATAACATTAAAAAATAAGTTTATAGTAAAAATAATTTTTGGTGGTTAACTATGATTGCCACAGAGGTATATTACATAAATAAAAATAAATTTAAGATAAATAAATAATATGTAACCGATTAGAAAATAATATTTAGTTTTATTCCTTAAAATATTGCAGCTAATATATAGCATAAGAAACCAGTACATATATAAAACAAACTAAAAAAATTATAGACAACTAGTACTACCGGTTGAAAGTTCTTTTAACCCTTTTTCTTTTCCCTTGAAGAGGAAAATTCTTTTAACTTCTGTTTGACCTTTTGTTTCTTTTTAATAACTAGGTAGTTGTCAACTTTATTGATTTTTTTTTTTTTTTAATCACTTGCATAGCATCGATTTAAACTCTGAAGATTGTCAGATAAAATAAACAATTTCAACCACTAAACTATATTGAAAAATTGTATCATATTATTGATTTCAATACAATAAAATTGTAAAAATAAAGAAAAAGTTGAGAGACAAACTTAAATCATGATTATAAATAAACATGTTTGATTTACCAAATGTAATTTTGGGGTTCAAAACTTATTTATTAGATAATAATAGTAATATTTCAAAAGAAAAAAAAGGAATAATAATAATTTAATAATAACAACAAAGCAAAGTCACTTGCATTAGTTGTGGATAAGTAAAAAAAAAAATCATATAAAAAGGATAGGGGAAAAATTTTGAAAATTATAAAAAAAAAAAAAAAAAAAACCAAAAGAAAAAAAAAATCTTATACAAATAACATTATCTATATTTTTTTTTTTCTGAAATGTAACATTATCTATAATTAAATAATTATATTTGGTTATATAATTTCATATTAGTGTCATGGGTTATGACAAATATGTAACTTATACAGGGATAATTTTGGAAGTGAATATATATATATATATATATATATATGTATATATATATCATGTAAAATACAATGTTTTCATATTAAGTGAAAAGTAAGAATTTTCATTTCCTTTGGTTGAGTCCTTTACTGCTAATAAAATAAAGAAAAAACTTAATACATTCATTTGGTAAACAAAAGCTCTTTTAATATGGCACTTTCCGATGATGGTTATTGTTATGCCTATTTTTTGGGACTGCAAAAATGGGTTGGTAAAAGCCTCATAGAACCAATCCAATAAACTGACCCAGCTCCCAGCTCTTAGCTAGCTCAGTATTTAGCTCTCAGCTAGTTCAGCTACCAGCTCGCAGCTCTCAGCTAACTCAGCATTCAGCTCTCAGTTAGCTCAGCTACCAGCTCGCAGCTCACTAGCTCACTAGCTCGCCAGCTCGTAGCTCGCTAGAGACAGCTCGCAGGTCCTAGCTCGCAAGTACCAGCTCGCAACTCTCAGCTAGCTCAGCATTCAGCTCTCAGCTAGCTCAGCTACCAGCTCGCAGCTCGCTAGAGACAGCTCGTAGCTCTCAGCTAGCTCAGCATTCAGCTCTCAGCTAGCTAGTCAGTATTACTCAGCTCACTTTATGCGCAGTTTGTTACTCAGAGCGGACAATTAATGTCAAATCTTCCAGAACAGACAGTCATCTGATTTGGTCGTGATTTTCTCACCAGATATGGAAGTTGATTCAAATTCAAATTCAGTCAACCTTATCTCGGAATTTAAGGAGCAGTTTTCTGATTCTATTCAAACAAATTAGGAAGTGTAATTAATTCATGATTCTCTTCTTTATTTTTCCTGATTATTTGGGAAATATAATTAATTCGGGATTCTTTTCCTATTTTACTGCAACCAGAATTGTAACGCATCTTTCTCTATAAATAGGGGTTAAAATCATTGTAATCGAGAGAAAAAATTGAATAATATACTGTCACTCTGCAGAGATTAAGAGAGACAGTCGTGGACGTAGGCTTATTATTGCTGAACCACGTTAAAAATCCTTCGTCTTCCCTATTTGGTTTTTGGTTATTTATTGTTTTCTCTCGATTTCTGTGTGTCTTCATTTTACTGGGTTCTTTGCTGTGTTATTTTCTTGGTTTTCTGTGCTTTCTCACATTGATTGCAGGTATTGGGCATTGATTACTCGTCGACTGAAATTCAACGTCGACAGTTATAATAAAGCATTCTTTGTTTTTGAGTGAACATTTCCACGACACGAAAGCAGAAGTTAAAAAAAAATTATTTAAATTCCTTATTTTTTTTTTGAAAGAAATATTTAAATTCCTTTTACTTATATATATAGAACTATGATTGATTTATTAATAACTTCAATCGTTATCATAATCGTCTATGTATTTATATATGAGGTCAATCAGCTACTCATATATATAGAGAGAGAAGTCATTCCATGATTATGATGACGATTGAAGCTATTAATAATCCAGTTAAATTTCTTTCTCTCTCTCTCTCCCTCTCTCTACCTCTCTCTCTTTCAATATATATAAAGTAAATCAACTGTGAATTATTTAAGTTATCATTGTTTTAAACAATAATGAACTAATAAAGAGTCAGCTCCTCTTAGTTGTAGTTAATTATCTCAATTTTTCTGAACACATTAAACAAACAATAATTTTTCCTAAAGTTTTGGAAAAAGTCTGATTTATTTATCATTTCTTAATCCATGCATAAGTCTTATTTTCATATTAATTTTTATCAATTACTTTATCAATAATATTATTGTTTTTTCTTGTTTCAACAATATTAGAATGTATGCAGTTGTGGATTTAGTGGAGAATGTTAAAGTACATGCCATTTTGGGACCGCAAATATCAGATGCTACAGCACTTGTAATAGAGCAAGGTGAAAAAGCTCATGTGCCTGTTATTTCATTTTTTCCAATGGGCCATACTGATCTCTCTCCCTTAAAAAACCCTTATTTCATTCAAGCATCTCAAGACAACTCCTTTCAGGTAAAATCTATTGCTGCCACTTTACAAAGGTTTAGGTGGCATGAAGTTGTATTTGTGTATGAAGACACAAATTATGGTAATGGGATGATATCTTGTTTAGTCAATGCCTTGCATGAGCATGACATTCAAGTAGCACACCTGAGTGCAATCCCTTCTTCTGCTGAAGATTTTCAAATTTCAAAAGAGTTGGACATGTTGATGATGAGAAAAAAATAGGGTTTTCATAGTGCACATGATGACTTCTTCCCTCGTAGCTCGATTATTTGCACTTGCAAATAAGGTAGGAATGATGAGGGAGGGCAACATATGGCTCATGACAGCAACTTCATCCGATTCACTAAATGTTCTGGATTCTAAGATCATTGATTCAATGGAAGGTGTTTGGGGGATAAGACCTCATGTACCCAAATCAAAGGATTTTAAAAGTTTTAACATTAAATACAAGAGAAATCTCCATTTGATGGATCCAAACATTTTTGGTTTGTGGGCATATGATTCGATTTGGGTACTAGCCATGGCAGTAGAGAGGCTTGGTGTCACAAATTTTGTAAGCTCAAGAATTGGTCCAAGACTTGTAAAAGAAATCTTGAATGTCAAATTCAAAGGCTTGAGTGGAGAATTCCAATTGATTAATGGGCAGTTGAAAAGTGAAGCCTTTGAAATATTTAATGTGATTGGAAAAATAGTGAGAGTGGTGGGATACTGGAGTCCTAACAAATCAATGATATCTCGAAGATCATTACATTCAAGAAAAAGCATAAAAAGCTCCAAAACTTCCAGCAATGAGTTAACAATAGGCCCCAAAGATTCAGTTATACCCAACTACTTAAGAATAGGGATTCCAGTGAAAACTGGTTTTAAAGAATTCGTTGATAATATAAAGAATCGTCATATAGATGAGCCTACTTCCTTTGGATTCTCTATAGATGTTTTTCTTGTGGCATTAAGGGAATTAGAGTTCAATAATATTTCTTATCGGTTTTTTTCCTTTTGAGAATGAGAAGGGACAAATGAGAGGAACTTACGATGATCTTCTTTGCCAAATTGGAAAAAAGGTTGGGTCACCTCTTTTAAAATTATGTATTTCTTGCAAAAGACTTAATTTATCTCCATATGACTATCCCTTGAAATTCGGAGAAATGTCATGAATTTTAACTGCAAGTTATTATTATTATTATTATTATTTGAGATTTCATTTATGATACGTGTGATTTAAACCTGATTACTGTCAGTCAGAATGAGCATCCTTTATTATTATACCACATTGGATGGTAGCTCTTTACTACAAATTATTAAAAGCTTCGGTTGAAGTTTTCTATAATTTAATAAATTATATAACAATTTTTGTCTGTATTTCAACTAAACTTCAAAAGAATTAGAAGATATTTGTCGTTTTACTAAAATATTAATTTTTTTCTTTTATTAAGATATTAATTGTTCTTATGTAATATAATTTGCAAAAAATATATAAGTGTTAATTTTTCTTTTTTTTTTTTATTCTTCCTGCCCTGTTATATAGAACTACGATGTTGTGGTAGGCGATGTTAACAATTGTGGCCAATCGGACATATCTTGTTGATTTCACATTGCCATACTCAGAGTCAAGTGTGACTATGCTTGTAGTGGTTAAACATGGCAAACACAGGAACATGTGGATTTTCCTATAACCTTGGAGCTGGGATCTATGGTTAGCAGTCATTGCATCTTTCATCTTCATGGGGCTTGTCATACGGATTATGGAGCACCAAACTGTAAACACAGCATTTGCAGGCTCGCCTCATCGACAACTTGGCATGACCTTATGGTGGCCTTTCTCTGCTTTGGCCATTCCTGAAAGTAATTCTCTCGTACCCTCATATTGAAAATTTCTTTTCCAATTAACAACTTAGCATGCAAAATTCTATATATATATAGAGGGAGAGAGAGCATATCTTAAAGCACAAAATATCCTAAGATTATGAGGAAAGTTGCTTAATCTGACATGGTATCAGAAAGCCAAAAACAAAAAAAAAAAATCTCAAGATTCTTAAAAGTTCATAACATATACTTGAAAACTAAACACAAACTCACCCTGTAAGTAGATTAGATATGCTGGTGGTGTTGCTTGCTGAAGGTGGTGACGGAGGTTTTGTTGCTAGTGGTGGAGTTGGTAAGGTCTAGAAGATAGAATTCAAAATGGACCTGTGAAAGCTTCAAGAAGCTAAGATATCAAGAAACATGGAAAAACAAAGAAAAAAGAATTCTGGAAACTGATCATCGTTTGTTCATCGATTTCATCATACTGATTGTGTGCTTCTAGTTCTCTTTTATGCATCCATTGGAGGCTTGCCACTTGGCAAGATTCTCACTAGCTACCTAGCTAATCTCTAACCAACTCAATTGGATTACAAACAATAGAAATGCAACATATTTTGACTACTAATAGGCTTCAACAAACTGGCTTGAACCAAGCTGAACTTAAGAGATCTTCAGCTTGGTTTATTGCTTGATTTAGATAGGCAGCTTAGCTGATGTTGGCTTCCTTGATGTACAAGCAAAGCCAGTCTTTCAGCTTTTAGCTGCGACTGTACATTCTGGAGCTGCATTCGAGCTCTAGGACCTTCTCCAAATTTAATATGCAACAGCCTCATTTCAGGAGCTGCTTCAGGAACTGTCACAAGTTCAGGTTGCTCATCAGGGCCAATCCTGTATATATGGATAAACGTAGAGACCACTCCATATATGTCAAAACATTGGCCCATCCTATTATAACTCTAAACATCAATCACATAAGACTTACATTAATACAAAATCATATTACTGGATTTGGATACAATGTGCATTTAGAGAATTAATCGCACATAAATTATAATAATAAAAATGCTCCAGAATATTTGGCATTGACCAAATATAAATCTGGATCTAGATAGGGATAACTCTGCTGATCCACACATATGGCAAATGCATACACAAGGACTTCCAAAATTTTTTGTATGTTTAAATTTCCAATTGTGTTGTCTCATTAATATTAATCGTGCATGGTTTATTTTGCTGGTCAGAGGAGAACTAGTGGTCAAGGATTGGTCTAGGTTTGTGCTGGTTATTTGGATAGGTTTTGCAGTTATCTTAATGCAAATTTACACAGCAAGCTTGTCTTCTGTGTTGACGGTAGATCAGTTGCAGCCCACATTTGACAGTGTTAACAAGATCAGAAATAAACAGTACAAAGTTGGATACCTAGATTGTTCCTTTGTAAAAGGATTTTTGATGCAACGGTTGAACCTCACTGAGTCTCAGCTCATGCCATATGGCACCGTCGAAGAATGTCACAAGGCCTTGGCTCAAGGACATCAAAATGGAGGTGTTGCTGCCATCTTTGATGAAATTCCCTACATCAGAGTCTTCCTTGCTAAATATGGTTCTAATAATTATATGATAGCTGGAGCAATATACAGAACTGATGGATTTGGCTTTGTAAGTTCATCTCTCTTTATGCATTAATTTTATTCTAATTCGATATTATGTAATATTTTTACTTGTGCTTATGAGAGCTTTTTTATTTTTTATTTTTTATTTTTTATCAAGCTGAAAATACTAAACGATTCAGAGCCTTACCTACTGAGATCAAACATGTTTATTATAAGCTTAGTACTTTGGTTATTTTGGAAAAAATATTTTCAAGTTTAAGCTTGTAGGTAGTGCATTTATAAGGTGTCTAGATTTGAATCTCATTCATATGCATTCTATACTTGATTGAATCTTATGTTTCTCAACCCAAAGCTAAATAGTTAGTGCTTTAACAATGTTTGCATTCACTCTTCAGGCTTTTCCAAAAACTTCCCCTCTAGTCTCTAATTTTTCAAGAGTAATCTTGAAAGTTAGAAAGGAAAGCAAAATAATGGATGACATTGAAAAGAAGTATTTTGGACAGACAATTACATCTCTAGGAGTAGATCCCCAGATCTCCCCTGATGGTCCTAGAAAACTCCATGCCTCTAGTCTCGCAGGACTCTTCATCATGGTGGGAATTGTTACAGTGTTAGCCCTATTCATCTCAGAAAGATATATTTGGAGCAAACCTGTTGAACTGGCAAAACGATATAGCACGAAGTACTTCTTATCTCAGCCTTCACTTGGTACACAATTAGTGGCATAGTCGACAACTCAAGTAGATTCTGTTGCTCATACACATGATGTAGAAGATTCGGTTGTCAACTCTGAGAGTATTCCCGTACAGACTAGAGAAAATTTAGAACAAGATAATGCAGTAAACAACCAAGTTCACTCTTCATAACTTGGTCTAATACGTATCATAATCTGAATCGCACTAAGATTATTGTTATTGAAGTTGTTGTCAATAAATTATAATGTGTAAGTAAAGAATAATTCTCGAGGTAGGACAATCCTTAAGTGAAATTTCAGGAATATTAATTCCTACCACTCATTTTTAATGGGTGCCACCACAAGTGATATGACCTCTTGAATGATATTATAACTTGAAAAATAGTTGAGGACCATCCTTCCCATAAGACCTTGTAAGAATATATATGTGCAATGTATATATGCATAGTCATACTTATATCTAACTGTATATTATATATGCGTACTTAATGTTATAATGTGCGTGCGTGTGTTTTTATTTTTTATTTTTTCTGAACTGTTATATTTGGAGCAAACCAGATGAACTGACAAAACAATATAGAACAAAATACTTTTCATCTCAGCCTTCAAGTGGTATACGATTAGTGGCACAGTCAACAACTCATGTAGATTCTGTTGTTAATACACACAATGTAGAAGATTCGGTTGGCAACTCTATGGTATATTTACTTTATGGATTAGAGAATGAGAATGAGAAATGATAATGATTGTTAATGTTTACTTACTTTAAAATCAATCTATAATAGGAATGAAATTGTGAGTCTCACATAAGTTTAGAATTATGGAATGAGAATCTCATTCTCCCCGCCTCACTTAGGAATCTCATTTCCATTATCTTTTACAAGTTATAAAATATCTTTTATACCCCTTATTTTTTTTTTTAAAAAAAAAAAAAACTATTTTGATAATTTTAATCAAAGACATTTTTGTAATTTGTGAATTATAATTAATCCATTGTGATTTCAAAGCCAAGTAAACATTTCAATGAGAATAATAATAATTTAGATTTAGATTTCGATTCCTACAATTGAAGTAAATAACTTATTTTGATTCTGATACATCATTATAATTCCAAATAATTTCGATTTTAGATCATTTTAATTCCAAGTTATTTCGATTATGTGCTAATAAATGCACCATGAGAGTATTCCTGTACAGACTAGAGAAAATCTAGAAGAAGATTATGCAATGAACATCTAGGTTCATTCTTCATAACTTGGTCTAATATGTATCAGAATTTATATTTCAACAAGCCTACTGTTATTGAAGTTGTCAATTTTTTTTTTTTTTTAATTATAATGTATCAAGATAGTCTTTAATTAAAATTTTAAGACTATTTAGTATTATTACCGTTCATTCTTAATGGACCCCACCATAGTGATAAGACCTACTAAAAATTAATGATCTTGAACAACTTTTTGAGTATCATCCTTATTATAGAAGGACCCCATAAGTATATATATTTGCAATGTATATATATATATATATATATATATATATGCATAATCATGCTTTTATCTATCTATATATGTGCATATTCATACTTTATGTTTTAATGTATTGTACAAGTTGCTTCTGCCATATTTGCAAGAAAATTATGAACTTATTGTTGTTTGTTTCTAGAGTAAAACTATCACTCTAGTTTGTTTACAATCTTTGTAGTATGATTCATTCTCTGAGTACTAATTGTGTATTGCATTATTTTTATGATTTGAAAACTTCAAATTTTGAAAATCCAAAATTGTTCATTATCAATAAGATTTGATGAAAAGGTGTGTATTATGTGAAATCTTACAATAGCATTCGCAATTTTTATATTCATATCATTTCATTTTGTAAAATCTTACAGCATTACACAAAATCTTTTATGTGCATTTCATGAAATATTTTGCTTTATGAAATATTTCCTTCATTGCGTGAAATTTTTACAATTATCATGTAAAATTATGACTCTTTTCGTTATGTAAAATCTTTTTTCGTTTCTTTTTTTTTAAATAATTTTACTGTGATCAATTTTAAATACCCGTAAGAACATATATCTATTAGAGTAACATAGACGAGTACATAGTCTGATAGTCAAATCAACAAAGTTTGATGAGAGACTGGATGCGGTTGTGGAGGCTCAAGCAGGGATTGACGAGGGTCGAGGTCGAATCAGGGAGACGGGGCGCGTTGGGGTCACGTGCAGGTGGGTATTGGGGGTTGGGGCAGATGGCGTGGAGAGGGGGCTTGATGCGGAGACAACATTTTTGCTGCAACAGTGTTCGGCAGCGGCTTCCTCCGCTGAGGAGAAGGCGTAGGAACCAGTAGTGGAGGGGGTGGGGGTTGTTGGGAGGTGGGTGAGGGTGTGGAAATGGTGGGTGAATGTTGCAGACTAAACTGGAAAATCCAGTTTCTAAGAGAAAGAGAAAGGAAAAAGACAGAGATAAGAAATAGAAGATATTCAAGAAGAGAAAAATTCATTTATTTCATACACACCTCTATTACAAGTCGAAGATTAGTTTTTATAGGCTAATCTGTCATCTAACTAACTAACTCCCCAACTAACTTCCTAACAGCTACAACCTATTTTCCCTCCAAAATAGTATCATTCTCATTAAAAGTGTTTAGGCTGCAACAATATCCCTCCCTTTATTTTTCCTTGTCCACAAGGAAAAAATCTGGAAATCTCATCTGAATATCTTGAGCATTTTCCCAAGTAGCCTCTGCTGGTGAACATCCATGCCAATGGACCAGGAACTGAGTAGCTGCCACATTCCCACGTTTTACCATTCTCCGATCCAATATAGCTTGTGGAAATATAGGAGTATTGCAAACATTTGGTAAAGTTGGAGAGGCTGGAATATTAGCATGCACAGGCTTCAACAAGGACACATGGAAAACATTGTGTATTTGAGCTTCTGGGGGTAACTTGAGCTTATAAGCTACTGACCCAATGATATCTTGGACTTGGAAGGGACCAAAGTATTTAGGTTGGAACTTAAGATGTCCCTGGTGTGCAGTAACTTGCCTATAGGGCTGGAGCTTGACATAAACCCAGTCCCCAACCTGAAACTGCCTCTCACTTCTTCCTCTATCAGCCAAGTTCTTCATTCTGACTTGAGCTTTCATCAAATAACGTTGCAGCAGTTTAATTGTAGCTTCCCTATCTCTCAAATATGAGTCAGCTATAGCCACTTTAGAATCATGAGGAAAGTATGGAATGTGTAATGGTGGTGGATAGCCATATAAGGCTTCAAATGGTGTCATATTTATGCTGCTGTGATAGGATGTGTTATACCAGTACTCAGCTAAAGATAACCATTTTGACCAAGTATGAGTTAGATCACCAGCCATACACCTTAGGTAAGCCTCCAAGCAACGATTTACCACCTCAGTCTGCCCGTCTGTTTGAGGATGGTATGCAGTAGAGAGTTGTAATTCAACTCCCTGCAGTTGGAAGAGCTCCTGCCAGAATGCACTAACAAAAGTAGACCCCCTATCACTTGTAATTGACTGTGGCAAACCATGCAACTTATAAACAGAATCCAAGAAAACTTGTGCCACTGTGTAAGCTGAAAAAGGGTGAGATAAGCTCATGAAATGAGCATACTTGGTAAGCCTATCAACCACCACAAAAATTACTGTTTTCCCTTGTGACTTAGGCAACCCCTCAATGAAGTCCATAGTAATGTTGGTAAATATACCTTCTGGTACTGGTAGTGGCTGCAATAATCCTGGAGAAGCTACATTTTCTGACTTATATTGTTGGCAAACTTTGCAATTACGGACATAATTTCTAACATCCCTCCATAGTCCTTTCCAAGTCACTATTGCTGACAACCTTTTGGCAGTAACAGTAGCCCCAGAATGGCCTCCAATTGATGAGTCATGAAAGAGGGACAACAATTGTTGTCTCAGAACTTGATCATTTCCCACCACCAACTTGCCTTTCTTAGTTAATTTCTGTTGTACCCAACAATACTTAGGATGAGCTGCTGAGTCATGCTCCTTAGATGCAATAATTTGCCGAAGGGATGCATCCGTTTCCCATGAACTTTCTACTGCTGCCATTATTTCAGAGGGCAAAATAGTTGTTGTTATGTGAAACACCTCAGAATCTGCTAACCTGGAAAGTGCATCAGCTGCAACATTATCCTTCCCTTTTCGATAAAGTATCTCATAGTCATATTGCATTAACTTTGCCACCCAAGCTTGTTGAGACGGAGTAGTAATTCGTTGCTCCAGTAGATACTTCAAGCTTTGGTGATCTGTCTTGATAACAAAGTGTTTATTGACTAGGTAATGCTCCCACTTCTTAATTGCAAATAAAATGGCCAACATCTCCTTTTCATATATGGAAAGAGATTGGTGTTTTTGGGATAAGGTCTTACTAATGAAAGCAATGGGATGGCCATTCTGCATGAGTACTGCTCCTATGCCAGTACCTGAAGCATCTGTTTCTATAAGAAATTCCTAACTAAGATCGGGCAGTGTCAAAACTGGTGCAGATATCATAGCTGCCTTGAGACTATCAAAAGCCTTCTGCGCCTCATCTCCCCATTGGAATGCATCCTTCTTGAGAAGATCAGTCAATGGTTTAGCTAGCTGTCCATAACCTCTCACAAACTTCCTATAATACCCCGTTAAACCCAAAAATCCCCTCAACTGTTTAATATTTCTTGGAATTGGCCACTCCTTGACAACTTTAACCTTCTGAGGATCTGTCATTACCCCAGTTGGTGTTATTATGTGACCAAGATACTCAATTTGGGTGCATCCAAAAGTGCACTTACTTCTCTTTGCATAAAGCTGATTAGCTTGCAGAATATCAAAAACAGTTTGAAGGTGTTGTAGATGATCCACCTTGCTGCTGCTATATATCAGTATATCATCAAAAAAAACCAAAACAAACTTCCTTAGATGGGGTCTGAAAAGCATATTCATTAAACTTTGGAATGTGGATGGGGCATTGGTTAATCCAAAGGGCATTACAAGAAATTCATAATGCCCATCATGCGTCCGAAATGCTGTTTTCTCAATGGAGTTAGGATGCATCCGAATCTGCCAATATCCTGATCTCAAGTCAATTTTAGAAAAAACCATAGCCTTTCCTAATTCATCCAATAACTCCTCAATGACAGGTATAGGATACTTATCCTTAATAGTGTTACTATTCAAAGCCCTATAATCTATACACATCCTCCAACTACCATCTTTCTTTTTGACTAATACTACAGGGCTTGCATAAAGGCTAATACTAGGCCTTATGACTCCTGCCTCAACCATTTCTTTAATCATCTTCTCCACTATATTCTTTTGCAGTCCCCCATGTCTATATGGTCTAATATTCACTGGTTGTGCCCCTTCTTTCAATGTAATGTGGTGATCATGGGTACGATATGGGGGCAAACCTTCTGGTTCTCTAAAAAGATCCTCATATTGTTTCAATAAGTCACCCAATTCCTGCCACCCTGTCTGCAGTTCTTGTGCTCGCAACTCATACAACTCTTTGGTTGACTCTTGAGTAACCTGCATGACCAGCTGAGCAGAAGCCAATTGATGTTTTTTGGTTAACAGTTTAACCATCTGAGCATCTTCAATAACCAGTAACTCTTTTGGTTTCTCACCCTGCAGCTCATATTACTTACCACCCATACAAAAGATCATTTTAAGTTCCTTAAAGTTCCATGTAATGTTGTCCAATGTAGCTAACCAATGAGCTCCCAAAATCAGATCATAGTTAGTAAGTGGCAGAGTATAAACATCTGCAGTAAATAGCTGACCCTGCACCCGCCACTCAAAACTAACACAAACTGAAGCACAATGCAATTCTTGCCCATTAGCTACTGTGACACTCACTCCTTCCACTTGTTGTGTCTTGCAACCTATCCTTCTAGCAGTCTCCTCACTTAAGAAATTATGTGTGCTACCGGAATCAACAAGAATATACAACTTCTTATTGCCGTGCATTCCCACTAACCTCATGGTTGTGGTGCCTATATTACCACTTAAAGAATGCATAGATAACTGCATTAAATCAGTTTTTTCTGCCTCATTTCCAGACTCCTTAGGTGCCCCTTCTATTCCTTCTTCAGTATCCACATATAGTTCTAACACAAAGGCCTGCTTAGTTTTACACCTATGCCCTGGAGCATACCTCTCATTACACCAAAAACAAAGCCCCTTGGCCATTTTTTCATCAAACTCCTTATTGGTCATGGTTTTTGCATTCTTAGTGGGATGCCAAGGTAACCTAGGAATATTTGGCGTTGGTAGTAGGCCTGCTTGAGTTTTTGGTTTGTTACTGTTAAGATTTTCAACATTGGCATTCTGTTGATTGGTGGCTGGTTTATTGGAAAAATTGGTTTGATTGGGGATCCTGCTAACTGGTTTGGGCTGACCTTTAATAGCTGCTATTGTCAGCTCCTGTAACTTGGCTAGGGAATAAGCTTCTGCCAATGATTTTGGTCTAAACATCCTTACAGCATTACCCAATTCATCTATCAATCCTGATAAGAAAAAGCTGATAGCTTGATCCTCTCTAATTTCAGCCCTAGGATATTTTTCATCAAAAGCATCAAGGTAATCTTGCAGAGAACTAACCTGTTTCAGGTTTCTTAGATCTGCCAAGGGATCATCATAGGCGTGTGCCCCAAACCTTGCTGCCAAGGCCTTCACATAATCCTCCCAACTCACTGGAACCCCATTTCTGATTTTATTGAACCCTTGGTGCCACTGGATTGCTTTGCCTTCCAAATGAAGAGCAGCGATTTTGACCCAATTGTCTTTATGAGTTCCATCAACCTCAAAGAAATATTCTGCCCTCAATAACCAGTTATCAAACTCTTCCCCATTAAACTTTGGGAACTCTAGCTTGGTATTTCGACCCCATGGAACCCTAACCTCTTCGCGTCTCGTCGTGGTGTCACCATTTGATTGATCTACTGGTCGATTCCGACTTAGAACCTCTGTATGCTGAAGGCTCAACCCTCCGATTAAGTTCTTGATTTCATCCATGGATTCTTTAAGGAGCTGTCGCTGTCGTTTCTCGGACTCCTGTATCATCTGTAAGACTTCTCGTCTGAGCTCTTGATTCCTAGTTCCTTCAGCCATGGCCACTGATCGATGGCTCTGATACCAATCTATTGCAGACTAAACTGGAAAATCCAGTTTCTAAGAGAAAGAGAAAGGGAAAAAGACAGAGATAAGAAATAAAAGATATTCAAGAAGAGAAAAATTCATTTATTTCATACACACCTCTATTACAAGTCGAAGATTAGTTTTTATAGGCTAATCTGTCATCTAACTAACTAACTCCCCAACTAACTTCCTAACAGCTACAACCTATTTTCCCTCCAAAATAGTATCATTCTCATTAAAAGTGTTTAGGCTGCAACAGTGAAGGAGGAAGAGATGGAGGAGGTGTGGCGATGATGGCCGTGGAGGGAGCGAAGGAGGAGGCAGTAGAGGGACATTTTTTTTTTTGGGATTTTAGAGAGAGAGTAAAACCCTAAGAGAAGCTAAAACCCAGACAGAAATGGAGTGTGAGAGAGGGAGAGGGGGAAGGATAATAATGGAAATGAATTTGTGGACTTATATGGGTTGGGCGTGAGAGAAATTGGGCTTGGCCCTTTAAGATTTTTTTTTTTTGGTTGGGACTTTGGTTCAGGATATATTGATATGATTTGAATCTACAACTTTACTGGTAAGGATGTAAGAGACTTATTATTAGGCTAATGTCAATTGGTTGAATCAATAGTCTATTAGGATTTCGTGAAATCAATCATTATAGATAATTAAGCACCATATAAAAAGCAATTGAATACAATAGGTTATAAACTAAGATGGGTTAAGTTAGAGATTTATTGAGATTGGTGAGCACAACTCGACTTTGATTTTTGTAAACAAAGGTATAACTCAGATTTCTATGTAAAGGGAAAATGCACAAACTATATTTTTCTTCAACAATTATAAAATTCAAGGTTTGAAGGAGAGAAATATAATCGAACGCACAACTTCATTTATATAAGCGTGAAAGGGATATCATTTTACTAGCTCGATCTTATCAAGTGCATAAACTACTAAACTATAAGTGAATATGTTAAAATCTATATATTTATATAGTTAGTGGATAATTAAATACTAATATTATATAGTCAATCACGTCTTATGAGTGTACCAACCATGTAAACTATGAATGAATATGCTGAAATCTTCATATTTATATAGTTAGGAGATAATTATGATATGAAGACATATGGACAAGCAGGCTTGGAACATTAAAATCTGGGTACCAAGTCAAGTTTGGATAAAAAAAATTTTACCCGCCTTATAACCGAGTCTGGCATAGGTCAAATAATTTTGACCCGACTTTCAGCTAGTTACTCAATTATTTTTTAATACATACCAATATTGTTTTTATTAGTATTATTGTAGTTCATATTTAATGGTTGTACATTACTGTTTTGTTTATTTAATTTTATTTTTAGGTGATTTTTTAACAGATTAGCACTGACGTATAAAAATTGATACATTTTATGTTTTTCAAGTTAATTTGGTGTTAACATTTATGTTTAAATTTATAATTTATTAGTTTTAGATATGTTCAGATGAATTCAAATTTATGCTTGAATTTAAATATATGTTAAACTTTAAAGACTTGTTTAATACACGAGATTAGTTTAAACTATTTGTAAGAGTGGATTGAAATCAATAGGATATAATTGAACCTAAATAATAGTGTTATGTGTTTGGTGTAATTAAGATTAAACTAAAAATAATACTATTTGTTATCTGGTATTTTTTTTTTTCAATTTATTAGGTTACTAAAATTAGTTTAAAGAATAATCGAGACCAGACCGGATGGACATTGATGGTATGGTTAGGAGAATAACTCCCATATATGAGGGAATGACCTGCCCACATGCAGGTGGGGAAAGGTGGCCACAAATTGTGACTCTCAGTGTCGAATTTGGGACTTAGTGAGAATCCAGGCAGTGCTGCGCTACCACTGTAGCAAAGCACAATTGATCTCTTGTCTGGTAATTGGTGCCGTATGAGATTTGATAGAAAATAATTATATTTTATGGTTGCTAAGTGTGAGATTGGTACGTTTCATTATTCAAAGTGTTCACTTCTCACTTCATGTTTATGTTACTCGTATATTTAGCACGCATTTCATGATGAATGCATAAGCACCCAAAGAATTACCAAAGTTGAATCTCAAAGCAATTTCTATGCCAGTTAAGCTAATTAAACTAGATCAAAATGATACAAATGATAAGTACAACACGTAAAGAAAATGGCAATATAATCTCCATTTAGGACAATCTAAACTACAAATGGCAAAACGATCCTCACTAAGAATAACAAAAGCTACTAAGTTTGATGTACTAAACAATCTAGTAGCTCACCTTATTACACACGAAACCTTATAACATTTAGAGATAGCATGCTGAGTCTAAATGGCTCTCTTCTATATGTCATGAACACACGTAATGCCAGCAACATAATTGCAAGGGTCATCACTTGCACTGCAATGCAGAAAAAGAAAATCATTATTACATCACAAAGAGAGAGAGCGTAAAGGTTGTTTCAATTTCATTTATTTGTTCATCAATAGAGTTATGTTGTCTCCTTTAAGAAGAATCCTTCCTGTTAAAAAGAAAGAAACAAATTAAGAGCATGCACATGAATTAGAGCACTTAAAGTAGATATATAGAAAGTGATTCACCTAATGATTTCCTGCTCGTCTTCTCGACGTTAACTTTTTCGGCATCATCCATAGCCAAGTTCATGTACTCATCGAAACCCTGCACGAGCTAAACAAGCACCAAAACTTTCTCATTATTAGGAGGATATTAAAGCGCTGAATACTGAGATACGTTGATAAAATAATATAATTTTGCATTCAATCTTCTACCTTTTGTTCCCAAAAGTTGCAAGAAAGGTTCAAAGCATAATCCGTAACGAAACCGAAAAGACTGCTGACACAATGAAGTGAATGAATGAAGACTTCTTATGTTTGAACATATCCATCTCCAAAGCAATTGCATCACCGCCAAAGGGGCAGACGTACAGTTCAAAATTATGCTGAGAATAACGGAGATTCCAATTTAATCACTGCCAAAGGTTTTTAGTTTTTAATATTCACTAGCTGGTAACCACAATAATCGATAACGGAGATTTCAATTATATATATATATATATATTGATTTTTTAAAATACGTTTATTTTCTTTAATTAAATAGGAACAAGTGCGAAAAGGAGGATGGGTTCGATTTACAAAGAACAAATTGTGCTAGTTGCCTCGATGACATCCCTAGTATCATCATGGCTATTTGAAATAATCTCTGGTCCCATATAATTAACAAAGAGTGAATTGGAGTTTTCTAATCTAACATATACTTTGCTATAAATACGTTTTATAGCATGTTTACTTACCAGAAATTCTTAAGAGGGTAAAGGAACTTAATTCTTAATTTATGATTCCATTTTTTATGAATTAAATAAGAAATCAAATTATATGAACTCCACATTTAAATAAAGAATTAAATTTCTCATGCGAAGGATTCCCTCCTCTTATTCAAGGAATCAAGTTCTCTTTTCTCGATTTATTTCTTATAGAATTTAATTATCACTGATTTTATTTCTAAATAGTAAACATACCCTTAAGTTAAAAGAAGAGTTTTTTCCTTGACTGCACCAGATATCATTAGAAGGTTTTTATTTTTATTTTTTATTTTTCCTCCCTAAAGATTGAATAATATTAAATTTTACCGAAGAATGAATAAAGACTAAAACTTGAACCTAAATGACATTTTTGAATTCTTTTTTTTTTTTTTTTGGTATTATCGTTGAATGTTTGTCAACTTATTTGTTTTTTAAAGATAAAATCCTCTAAAAACAATTAATTTGGCAATATTTTGACCCCTGTTTTTTTACTATAAGTTGTTCTGTATTTTTATTTATTTAATATGATATAAACAACTAAAAACAAAAATTTAACAAATCTTAAACTATTTACATTAATGGCAATAAAATTTTATTTATAATAAAGATATATAATGAAAAAATTAACCTAAAAATGATTTTTATATTGTTTAAAAATACAGAATAAATATTCAATAATGGTGTTGAAATGTTAGTGATAGAAACTCTCAAATTAGTTTCTTAAAGAAAAGTAAAAAGGGGTTGGAGCAATTAGCTTTTATTTATTATTAATACTAGATTATAATAAAAAAATCTGTGCAATATAATATTATAAGGAAATTGGAAATGTATTATCGTTGGGATAGAATAAAATATCTTAAATATAATTTAGAGATTAAAATAAGTAAAAGTTAGTATTTGTTACTTTTTCTTTTTAGTTTATTTTATATATTTATAAACTGTTTGATCACTTTTTTTTTAAATAATTGTTTGAGCACTTAAAAAACAAACATAACAACTTAAAAAAAAAAAAAAACAATTTAGATTGATTAAATATAAAATGAAAAAGTAGACAAATTTTGATATGCATGATAGAATGAAAATTTGATAAGGAATAAATATGATGGAGATTGAATTAAATAAATACTATTTTGTTTTGTGTAAATATGAAATTGGATATAATAGCATAGGAATTATATTATTTTTATAAATAATTTGAAATAATAACATAAAAAAAAAAGAAGTTAGGTTATGAACAAATAAATTTATTTTAATAATATTAGTTTATTTTAATTCATTTATAATTATTAAATAATATTTTAACAAATATTTTAAAATAAAAATTATATTTTTAAAATCGAATTTCACTCTTTGGTGTGTTGCATGGGCTCAAGTTCGATCCTCGAGGGTTGTTAGTGGGATGTTGTAGGCCCATTGGAGTGGATTTCTTCTATTTGTAAGCCCACCATCCAAGGACTATGGATTTCTTAAAGAGAAAATGTATGAAATGACCCAATTGGAAAGAGCCTCCTCAAAATTGACCTTATAATTTTATATTCTTAAAAAAGGACATCGAATGGACAAAAATACCCTAAAGGAAAAATGGGCGCCATAAAAGACATCCTAACCCGCCAGCTGCTGAAATACATCAATAACTCATTTATCTCTTCATCCAATTTGTCCAGATGCTGAAATACATGCATAACCCATATTTCTCTTCTTCCATTTGCCTGTTCTTAGTGAGTTGTGAGCCTCCATGCCTGTGAACGTGCGAGCTACTGAAATGCATGCATTTAACTTGGCTTTTCTTCCATTTGCCTCTTGTTAGTGTGTTGTGAGCTTCCATAACTCATTTGTCTCTTCATCCAGTTTGCCCAGCTGCTGAAATACATGCATAACCCATTTTTCTCTTCTTCCATTTGCCTGTGCTTAGTGTGTTGTGAGCCTCCATGCCTGTGAATGCGCGAGCTGCTGAAATGCATGCATTTAACATGGTTCTTCTTCCATTTGCATCTTGTTAGTGTGTTGTGAGCTTCCATGCATGATAACCCGACAACTTCTCAAATGCATGGACAACCCATTTGCTTCAATTTCCATTTGTGTCTAGTTAGTATGATGTTACCCTCCCGTCGAATGTAGGCTTCGATTTTGTCTCTTCCCATACCTCAATCGGGCTTCTTAGTTTCCACATGCTACTGTCTTCTCAGTTCGACACCCAAAGTGTTGTCTCTCTTTCGACGGCAAGCAGAAGAAGTGAGTGAGGTTTTGGACGACATTATACTATGCCATAGCTGTCGGACATCTTGTTTGCTATAGCGACTTCTTCTCTTTAGGTGGTAAGTTTAGTAGACCAGTTTTACTTGCTATGGATATCCGAATGTGGTAAGTTTATTTGAGTTGTTCTTCTGTGGGTATGTTTGATGTAATTTGTGTATGGCGTTGTGGGTATTAATAGAATGAGTAAGTTAGACTGTATTGGTAGTCATTAATGTTGAATGTTTAGTTCGAATGTTGTAAATGATTGCATTGGTGGTGTTTGATATTGTAATGTAAGTAGTGGGTTGCATGAAAAACAATGGTTGGTAATCCCAACCTTCAGGTTGGGATTCCCAACGTGAAGGTTGGGATGGCATTTAGGCTAAGAGATATCATTGGTGATTGAGAATGCAACATGATAAAGAATCTCAACCTGAAAGTGAAAAGAAATTCAGCTGAGAATGTATACAAATGTTTGTTTTGTTGACATAAATGCAATTTGTTTGTAGGAAAAAAATAAGAAATACAACTTGCAATTATTTGGGAGATTGTGAGAGTTGAGGTGCTTGTTTGGAACAAAATAGGAGGAAGCAATGTTTGGATATAAGTAGTAACCACAATGTTGCCTTCATTTGACAGGTTGAAGATCATGGATAAAGTTCGGGTTGCATTGCAATATAATGGTGCGTGGCTGAATAAGGGAGGAAACGTTATGTACGAAGGTGGGAAGACAAAAGGAATTTTGTTGTCGAGACAGCAGCGTATCAAGAATTACATGATGTGTATGTCATGCACTTGATATAAATGAAGCTGAATTTGCAATTATGATGAAGTTCAAATATAAAATGTGTGATGCCGCCCCACCAATTGATGTGTTGAATGATAGTGATGTTGAGTTCTTTATCGCTGAAGTGAGTGATGTCATGACGAGGAATCCATTATGCATTACAATGGAACGTAAGGGTGCCTCCACAGCAGCGGCATTTGTAGATGTGGAAGAATGGGGCAGCAATGATGGAGTAAAAGATGGCGCAGTAAAATGTTTGGGCAGCGAAGTACCGATACTGCAGAACTGATAATGAGCGATGAAGATGTGTTAGAGGTTGATAACAATGGAGACCTTGGATTTGTTAATTTAGGAACTGAAGCTGCAGATGTGTGTACATCTCCATTGACACCTACGGAACCATCACCAATTGATAGGGTTGACAATTCAAAAGAGAAGAAGCTGAAATCAGAACAAGTTGAATGGGATGGTCATGTTGCAACGACATCTTCGATTCCTGAGGCAATAGATTATGGTCGTATTGATAGTATGTCCAACAGTGTTAAAGAAGTTCGGGCTGGTGATATATTCTCCAATAAGGAGGAGCTACAACTGAATATAAGAATGTTAGCCGTGGGTAGACAGTTGTAATATAAGAGTGAAGAAATCCACGAAAGAGTTATTGGTTATGGCGTGTGTGGAGAAAAGTTGCAAGTGGTGGCTGCGTGCAACAAAACTTGTGGGGTCAGAAGCTTTTCGGGTGCGGAAGTACAAGCCGGACCACAGTTGTTCTCTTGATGCGCTCGTTTTTCACCGTCCGCAAGCAACAAGTAAATTGATTGGGCATTGCATAAAATGGAAGTATGAGGGTGCTTCTCAGTGTTATCGTCCGAACGACATAGTCGAGGACATGAAGAAAAGGTATGGATGAGTTGTAATTATAATAAAGCATGGAGGGCTAGAGAGGTTGCAATGACATTAGCAAGGGGATCACCGGAGCAGTCTTATAGTGTGCTTCCATTATATTGTGCGATGTTGGAAATGAAAAATCAAGGGACTATCACCCACATTGAATGTGATGATTCCAATCGATTCAAGTACTTTTTCATGGCATTAGGAGGTTCGATTGGTGGATTTAAAACTTCCATTCGGCCCGTTATAGCCGTTGATGGAACATTCCTAAAATCCAAGTATAAAGGTACCCTATTTATTGCGACTTGCATGGATGGAAATAACCAAGTGTACCCATTAGCTTTTGGCATTGGAGATTCAGAAAATGATAATGCATGGATTTGGTTTATGACAAAGTTGCATGGGTGTATTGGAGAAGTTGCGGATCTTGTGTTCATTTCAGATCGAAACACAAGCATAGCAACAGCTATTGAACATTCATTTCCAAGGGCATTACACGGAATATGTATGTATCACTTGGGACAAAACATGAAGGCCAATTGTAAAGGTAGTGATGTGCAGCAATTGTTTTACAAGGCTGCCAAAGCATACCGGGTTGCAGTGTTTAATGCGCGTATGTCCCAAATCGCAGGAGTTAATAACAATGCAGCTCAATATTTGATGGTTGCGGAACCTACCAAATGGGCTAGATGTGAGTTTGATGGTAGAAGATATTCCATAATGACAACAAACATTGCAGAGTGTTTGAATGCCATTTTGAAGGAGGCACGAGAGCTACCGATCACGAAGTTAATCGAGCATATACGTGGTGTACTTCAAAGATGGTTTTGGGAAAGGCGTGAGGAAGCTGCGAAAATGCCTACGCCAATGACCAGTTGGGTTGAAGCAAAGCTGCGACAGAGGATGAAGAAAGCATCTACTTATCCTGTGCGACCTATTGATTCGGAAAAGTATCTTGTCATAGATGAATATCTGAACCCAGTTGTGAACCTACAGAATAGAACGTGTGAGTGCAAAAAATTTCAGCTAGACCAACTGCCATGTGCACATGCACTAGCAGCCTGTAGTAGTCGCCACAGATCTTGTTATGACTACTGCGCTTTGTACTATAGCGTGGAAACTTTAGTAGAAGCGTATGCAGCTTCAATTCATCCGGTTGGGCATGAAGATGACTGGATTTGGCCTGAACATGTTGAAGTTCCTATTGTCCTACCACCTGAAGGTCGTAAGCCACGTGGACGACCTTCCAAAAAAAGAAAACCTTCAAAAGGTGAAGCCAATAAGCAAACAAAGTGCAGTAGATGTGGTGGCTTCGGACACAATAGACAAAAGTGTAGGACACCTATTCCAGTATGACCAGCAACTGCACGGAAATGGGCTGTAGAATTGACAGCGTAAGACAGCAACTTCTTATATTCTGATGTTGTGAAGTGTACTGCAATTGATTTAAAGTTGTTGTTTTGTCTATAATGTAATTGGTTTGTATTATGTCCTTAACCTGAAAAGCTGCAGTTGGATGTCATAATTTCAGCCTCATTGCTGTAGGTTGGCGTTTTTAAGACAGGCTGAAAGTTGTGCGAGTTTGGTTACAGAGGCTGAATCTGTCCTAATATTGTTAAAGTCAGGGTCAAGAGCGTCAAGAGGAAGCAAATGGTTGCACCAGAAACAGGTCAAATGATAAACATGGAGCAGACTGCAGCAGTATGCTGCATCTTCAAAACAAGTTGTGCATTGCATCAATGATGTTTGCAACTTAAAAGCTGTAGATTTCCCTCGCCTGGCCAGTTAGTGTCACGTTAAAAGGGGTTTTTGGATGGTGATGGGGGTTTATATATCATGGGGTGGGGTCGGGGGATGTGAGGTTGAGTGTGGTGGGCAAAGGTGGGTTTAGAGTGTGCTGAGAAATTGGCGAGATGATGCATATAGTGGAGATAAGTCAGTGTGATGATGTGGAGGTCTAAGTGGAGGCTGGGGTGTTGATGTTTTGTGATCACATGAAAAAGAGGTTGCTTGGTGAGAATCTTGACAAGGTATTGGCTCTTTTGAAGGTATATATATTTATGTATAAATATATGTACATCATCACATGTTTCTATTATTCATGTTTTTGTATAATGAGTGCTTATATGTTGATGTTGGTGTTTGATTGATCTTAGTTAAGTAAATGGACTTAGAAATTTTGTCTTTCTTTATGGGGTTTATTGAAATAGGCGTTTTGGGTATTGGTTTTTAGTTTTGGCTCATGAGTCTTGATGAGTATGTTTTTTTGGTTTGATTTTGCAGTCAGTGATGGTAAGTGAGTCGTTGTCTGAAAAGGATAGAAAATGGGATGTTTGAGGATTCCTCACAACTCAGTATGTTTAATGTTTATTTTGGTGTATTTATTTAGTAATTTTTTTTTGTATGGAAGTAGTAAATTTCTGTCCTGCTATCTTGGTTTGCTAGAGCATTGGTTGTCTGAATTCTATGAATTGGATGGTAGTTGATAAAATTGTTTTAAAAGTTATGAGGAATGCATGTAGTTTTAGTTATGCTCTGAAGTTGTTATGGCAAAATGGTTATCTTTTTGACATAATGTGAACATGTAACGGAAATAAAATAAATCCAGAGTGAATTTTTATTTTCTCATTATACGTGGCTTCTAATTGAATAAAAAAGAAACTTGTCATGAGTTCTTGCGTTACTTAGACTTAATCGTTAGCTTGTGAGAACCCAGTAAGACAAATGTAAAAAAAAGGTTTATTATTGTGTAAAGTAATTAATGAATAGTTAGGACATGAAATAACAGTATGCATATCTAGCTGTAATCAGTTTGTTGTCCAGCATATGTTGTTCGAACCTTAATACTATCAGCTGCCAGGTTTTTAACCAGTGCTATGTATGTAGATGCTATTGCTTTATTGCTCATTTATTGGATAAAAACATCCATGTTTCCTCAGTTCTGCTGTAGTGGAACTTATGTAATATTAGTGCTCTATTGTAGGTGTGTGCAGCTATCATGTTTGGTTAAGGGATTATGTCGTGCTTGGAGTACCTAACAACCATTCCATGGTCCAATGACGAAGAGGAGAAAGTCATATCTCTACTTGCTGAACTTGACCTTCATGTCTCAGTAACTGAGGTTTTGCAGAGCGTAACATGTGAACCATCTACTCCTACAAGAGCGGATGACATCTTCTTGAAACTGCTGAGTGGGGTTGTACAAGCCAAAGATGATGAAGCTTTTATTAGACAAACGAATGGGTGCCAGCAGTAGGAAAATTTTCTAACATGCTGAGATTCATTGTTAAAGAGCTAATGTTATTTTCTTATCACTGAGGATCTGTTGCTTATTTTCTTTCCATTTTGTTTCACAATGGATGAAGCTATTTAAAATTTAATGAGGAACTTGTTTTTTATAAACTTATTCTCATTGTTTGAATTATCTGTTACTAGGCATGTATAAAACTGGTTTTTCTGTTATAATGATAAAATATGTAACATTTTGGTACTTTAAACAATCTTCTATTCTTGCCATGCCGGCTTGTATTGGCACCGTGAATTTAGGTGATACAGTTATGGTATATCTTCGTAAGAAATTGTTTGGAAGGATTTATACTGATGAGTCAACTGCAGCATTATCTTTTTAAGGCTAAAAGTTGGATTGATTTTACCAGGTTGATCCATCTACTGGTGAGGCAGAGGATGATGGTGTTGAAGATGAATACCAGTTGGAGGACCTTGATGTTGTTGCGGCTGACTACATGATGAAAGTGGGAGTCTCTAATTTCAGTTGCTTATTATGGCTTTATGGCGAACTTCATTTGGAAAAATTGGTATAGAAAGTGCTAATGTTGAATCTATTTCATAAACCTGAATCGCAAGCGGGCGTTTCTTGTATCAAGATGTTCAAAACATGGATGGGTAATATGATCTCAGATGCAGGCCTGCTTCTTTAATTAGTGCAAAATTTGCTGCTTGGTAACCTCTGATGCAGACCTACTTCTGAAGATCATAAATGGAATATGACTTATTTAAGATGGTGAGAAATGTCACTCAGAGACCCCTTACAGTATATGATCATATATGTAGAAAAGAAAATGGGATAAGGGTAGAAAAAGGTTGCAGTATGAGATATAATAAATTTGGATTTAACTCCAGCATGGGCAATTTGAGTTATTGCCGTATTGATATCAAATATTACTACGATAAGACGTTAGAGACATCGGGTTTATATTTCAGTTCTATTTAATTTAAAAAATTAAAATCTCAGGCTTTGACAACAAGTACGCATAATTTTTTTGGTATCAGAGACAGAAGAAAAATATTGAAGAGAACAGTTATATACAAGATACACAAGTAGGTTATAGGCAAACATGAGCCAAACACTTCTGTTAATGAAAAAAAAAACAGATGTTTAAAAAGTGCACTTCAACTGGATCCAAAGAAAACGGAAGACCCACCTTCATTTTAATTACTACTGCTGCTTCCCAAATGTTGGTAATAAAACTCAATCAAAAGCATGGTGATTATTCACAGTAACTGCAAAAATTGCACTATCAGAAACACCAAAGGACATATGTGCTAACTATAATATGAGGCGCAAAATATTAGCACTTCTGGACATCCAAGGACACGATATGTTTCAAGGCCACTGTGCTTTTGATTGATGTAGAGCAGATCTTTGCCAGCATCATGGGTGATGGAAAAGTCAGACTTTATGATTTAATGGCAGATGCCATCTATGCTGGTATTCAGGTGGGTCAAAATGCCTCACATCCATTCTGCAAATCTCATCAGTGGAGGCACACCATCTATGCTAAAAGGACAAGTCATTTAGGTTCATTCAGGAATGATTCGATGATCATCCTTATGGTATCAAACAGCTTCAAAGAAACCAGAATACCCCCTGTAAACAATTGAATGCTTTTAATGAGATAAAAGAGCACTGTAATGCACAGTTACGAATAGCGTTTGTAAACATTCAGCCTGTTATAATCCTCCTTTGCCTCTTATTCCATTCAAATCGTGCATATATATTTCCATTTTCAAAATCAATAGTTGCACTACTTTGTCATGACTGAAATAGCACCCACCGATATTCAGTAACTGATAAGTTTGAAAATTTAGCAGGGACAACTGTCATTAGGCACACCACAACACTTCTTTCATCATTGCATCTAAGTTGCAATTTTCCCAACAATCATATTTGGATACAATAAGTTATAGCATACAAAAGTAGTTAGAGTTTTTGTCAGGAGTCATGGAACATTATCTTCAACCGTATCTGTCTGACTACTGAAGACACCGAACCACTAACCTGTTCAACACATTAATAACGCTTAGATTTTTGAGTATGTTGGACTGTTTCAACTTGATGTCAAAGTAACCATTTAAAACCGGTAAGCATTGTGGGATATTATTACCTCCATATAATTGACCAGACCATTTCCATAAATCAATAGCTAGCTGCAACCGAAAATCTGGTATGTGGGATTTGTCGAATGAGTTCACCGCCAAACCGTGAGCCATGTGTTCGGCCAACTTGATAACAAATATCCCACAATCACCACTACTACAGAAACGTGGCAGCAAACCAGTTAGCACATATCGTACATGTTGGTAGAAATAATTTAAATAGATAATGTGAATGGTACAGCTCTTACCCTGATTCTTGTTGTGGCGTTTTTTCGCATCGTGACACTGTCCATCCAGCCTTCGTATACCAGTCTCCCGTCATGCGCGTATCTGTCCTATAGTGATCAGTCTTCTGAAGAAGCAGTGGCAATAGTGTTTGTATGGGTAGCAAAAATTGTTTGTAATTGCGTACGTACGAGCCCAATGAGTCAAAGAGGGTAATAGTTCGCTCATTGAAGTGTACTTTGACAAGGACCCAATGTACACCCCTGTAATTCAATGGCATGTACAGCTACAAACAGGAAGTGCAGAATAGCAACAAGCATTCAGATTGTGTATGTAATATAACAGTAAAAGTGTACTGCAATGCCAGAAATTCAGTATGGTACCGTTGACAGTCCAGTCCATGGACGACAGGCAACCTGCCGTGATGCATCTTTGCTACCAGAAACCTCCCCCATTGCGTATCTGATGCACATGTCATCGTCTTCCCATATCAGTTTTTTCTTGGTATAACACTCCCACTTACTTAGCAAATGTTGCTACATTTAATCAAGTTACAAATTCGATTAGTAAGGAAACAAGGTCACTTGATTAACCACGTAGCGTAGTGGGAACGAAACAATAAACTTACCCCAAACAAAATATCTGTTGTTGTGAATGCTTCCATCTTGTTCGTAGGCCACCTCATCGACTTCCATCGAATAAAGCATAAGGCCGCATCCATATGCTGAAACACGGGGAAAATGTGAATGTTGCTACTGAGTAATATATGTTTAACTTACGTAGTTGCGATATTCATTTGACGCACCGAATCAGCCAACCAAACATCGGGTTTGGACAACGCCTGAAACCACTGCTGGCTGCAGTCCCCTGTTGGCAAGCGAACCATAGGTCTGCAATGACATTCAAGTGGTTGACACTTGTTACCCGAAACAGCACATACCACTGTAAAATATAGTAAGAATAAAGTAAGAAGGACATAAACATACAATGCATTAGGTACATCTGTGTCCCGCCATGCTATAAAAGCTTGAAGTTCCGAATCGGATAGAACTGGAAAAGGTTCGAATTTGGTGCGCTTTCTGGGAACAACTTCAATTTCCTGAAATGGAGACGAAATTTGTGGACCCTTTTTCCGCTTTCTCTTAATAAATTTGGATTGTGGTATGATCCTCATACTTATGTCCGAACCGATTGAAGGTGACCCTACTATTGGATTATGGATATGTTTGGTTTGTGGTATGATCTTCACACTTGCATCCGAACCAATCGAAGGCGACGCCTGCCATGCTTCATGTACGACGGTAGGGTTCACTGTCAATTTCTCACCTAATGTGTCCATTTCCCCACTGTAAAGACCGTCTACACTCCTATCGCCCGCAACTGTGCGTTCCCCTTCCACCCCAGTAGTGTCTCCCTTGGTTTCACCCGTTAGCTCTTCGTTCTCCTGTAAAGCAAAATTCCAAGCATATGTTTAGATGTTAATACACAGAACTTACTTGCGGCTCTTGCTGCCATGCTCTTATTTTGAAGTGTACCTTTGCTGTAGGAGTGTTATGTTCTGTAGGAACAGCTGTGTTTCTAAATAAAAAGTCCACAATCTTGTCAACCTTCTTATTTGTTTCCTGTACCAGAAGCATTGTCTCTTCTAGGTTCTTATTTGTGTGCTGTAGTGATTTCCTGGTTTCTTGCTGAAACTGCTGCAACTGTTTCACCATGGTTTGTAGTTGCTCATCCTTTACATTACTGCCATCCTTGCCACCCTGTAGCCAGCATCAGTTAATGTCATGCTGATGGGTTTTTGTCGGATAAAACGATTGATAGAACCAAACTAAAACCTAACAACTATTGTACCTGCTCAGACGACCCTGGTCGAACTGGCTGCGCCTTCAGAAATCCACCAACACCGGCCTTGTGAGTCTTGTCATGCTTCCCCTTGCCATCGCTATCAGAGGCGATGCTATCAGAACCCCCCTCAGCTGGACCCTTCTCCGTCGTCACAAAATATTGGAAGTAATCCTCTTTTGCCTCTGCAGCTGTCGCCTCCAACGTAGGATGTGCTTCCAGCTGCCATGACATGGAAATGGAAATGATTGAAAACATCAAGCACAAAGGACGGCTGGTATAACAAATTAGTAATATCTATACATACATCTGAGCGATGCAACAACGTAACTATTTCCCCTGATTGTAGCCTACTAGTACAACTCCAACTCAGGATTCGGGGCAGTGAATTGGTTGATTTAAGTGCTATTTGTTGCCCCATTGTCGGAATTGCTTCACATGCCCATACCTACGCGTGCACAAAAAAACATGAAACGTCTGAATCAAAGGCACCAAACTTTACACAGCAAAATAAACCCAAAAACAGTTGAGATGTACCTGAAATGCATATGGGAAACCAGACAAAGAATAGAATGTAGTGTCTGTCTTGTGCTTCTGCCCTTTATTACGTTTTCCCACGTTGGCAGCCATTTTCTTAAAATCTTTTTTCATTCCACTCAATGTCATCTCATAGCAGCAACGACCCCATGGGTATTTGTTGAATGCATTCATATCATCCAACAGGCGGATATGCTCCCTTCGAATTTGGTTCTTCGGATCCTTCCCAAGTAACACCGTTTCTAAGAAGTACAACAATGCAAGTTTGACGATGTCCTCGTCATTGTCCGAAGATGCACCCCTAAAAGTCGCGTCCAGACTTTTGTTCGAAACTTTGCTGCTACCACTAAACATTTTGTGGCTAAACAGCTCACCGGATGTACCTTCCTCACCTGACCCATCTATCGGGTATGCCCCACAATCAAGCCCTGTGACAATTGCAAATTCTTGCATGGAGAACCGAATTAGACTGTCATTCGGAAGTGCAAACCAGAGCTCCTCCGAATCATCACATTCCACTTGTCGGAGAAGCAAGTTATGCACTAATTGACCGGCAAACTTAAGGTCCTTCATGTGAAGCAATTTACCGAAGCAAGACCTGTTGAACATTTCCAACTGGACCTCACTTAACTTGTCAGCTATAACTTTGATGGCTCCGAGCTTAGAGAAGCATGTAATTTTGGAACTAAAATGCTGAACATCTGTGATCTTGTACATAAGAGCAGAATCCATCTTTACGGTCACCTGCAATTATAAAAGAACCCATTGAAAAATGCAAACCACATTTTCTGATTACACTGTAACATATAACATATAACATATATTACACTGGTCCAATGTAATTGTATATTGCAGAAGTAATAAAAGTCATGCAATGTTGTACTACAACAACAGATATGTCACACCCTGCAGGTGCAGATCCCAAGTTATTAAGCCATTACTTTAACCTTCATGTAATTTTGCTAATGCAAGTTCTACGCTACTGGTGTGCTTGGCTATATACAATCAAAAATTATTAAAAACATGAAGCATGATTTATAGTTCAGAAATGGCATGTACAGCAAGTAAGAGACCCAAGCGTAGCCTTGGTTATTGGATTTGTCGAGGAAGCTGCAAGTTTTGGGATGTATTTTATGGATTCACCTTTCTCATGTCCAACTATGCAAGTTTGACAACCGGCTGTTAGCCAATTTGATGCCATAGAAACATACAATAATGTAATTTATGATACTATCACAGAATGACAAGACCAAATGTGCTATATTATATTATATTTTTAAAAAATGCAGTTGCGAAAAACCTTGATATAGTTGAAGCTAAAGCTAATTGGTGGATTACTGAGAACTTAATATCCGACGAAGAAAATCCTAAGTTGATTTTCTGCCCCCCCAAAAGAAAAAAATATATCTTAAGATGATGGAAAAGGAACAAACCAAATTTGCTATATCTATGACTACCCTTGCCACCCTGTATTTGAGGATAAGCTTTCCACATAGAGAGGTTCTTCAGACTGATATCCTTTAGGTTTTTCTACACCTAGTTGGGCTATGATTAGTACAAATACATTACCATATGCAAAAGAATATAATCTTAAATCAATATACAACTGCTACTACTAAATAACAAGTCGACCATTCAACTAAATCTCCCATCAGGTACACATGCAACAGGAAGTATATAACTTTACCAAGCGGAGGTCTCTTTTCCTTTGAAAACTTTTCTAGCATCCCCTTGTAGCCAACTCACAAACTTTAAGCCAATACCTTCTCTTCTAAGAAACCTGCAAATTTGGACACATACGATTCATATCAATTTTTATTCAGAAAATTATCCGTACAAGGTGACCTTACTACTAGTAAATATTGTAGGATCCTTTATTTCGTTTTGTATATGAAATCTTCTGATGATATGTAGTTGCATATGATTATACTTTTTTTTTTTTTTTTTTGCATATCCCAGCCAAACACACTAATGTTACAAAACATTTGTTGAGGAATACCCTTTACAAATGAATAAGATACTGTATTGCTGATTTTTGGTTAGACTTAGCTTAATGTATCACATTTTTCAATAATCTAGTCGTATTTTTCTATATAGAACCAGAGAATTGATATATTATTGCCATTAGTTCTATCAACAAAACTGCTAAGGGCACATAAAGTCAGTCTGCAACATCACTTACGACAGGTCTAAAAAGGTTGTCAAATTTCTGATTGTACCTGTAGATATCACGAGTGCTTGGCCAGTATAATTGATGTTAGCCTTCGCCCACGGAATGGTTCGAACTGCAATCAGCTGATAACACAAAAAGTAAATAAGGACACCAAACAAAAGTCATGATATGCTATATTTGATTGCAAAAACAGAAAATGAGATAAATATAATGTCGAAATTGAAACTTTAACAGAATATTTCAGAGCTCATTTTTCCACTAACACAACAAAAATTGGTAGCTGTCATAGTGAATGGCCAATCAGTTTCAGGGGTTGCCACATAGATAATTTACATTGGGGATATTGAATTAATGGTAAAACAGAAAACCAGGCAGGGGTTTCATGAATGATTATGGTCCAAAAAGTTCACATCTAACAGCCAAAATCTCAACAAACAATAAAATTCGGAAAGAATGCAGTCACGAGCAAGAATTTACAATCCTTAATTGAGAAGCCAGAACAGAGCCACCACACTCCAGCAAAACAAAGACACGATCCATAACTATCCTGTTTCAATACTACGAATCATACAGTCCAGCCCTTCTTATCAGATAATTCAAATAATATCCCAGATCAGTGTAGCATATGGCATGATTTCAATTATGGTTGCAGTGATTCCCTTCACTAAAATCACTATCAGGTAAATGTTACCCCGTTTCGCACCAAAAAGCAAAATCTTTAAAATGCCATTGACCCCAACAAATGTTACTCTTCTAATTAGCACACTAATGACTCGAACTAAATAGGAACGAACATGACATGGACATGACATACACACATTCATTCATATAAAAACCTCAAATGATCTCCTAACATATTTTGCACACAATAGACAAAATTTCACGTTATAACAAACCAAACACTTCAATCGAAAAACTAAAACAACAAATACTTCAATTCAAACAGACATAAAACAAGAATATAAAGACCAATATAAAACATTAAAAAACATACAGTAGGGATAGTAGTGGCAACGCAAGCGACACCACTAAAGCAGTAATTCTGTTTTCACTTTCACTGCTGCTCGGTGATTTCCTAGCACAATACATGTACGTGTACTATCACTTATACTAATGTCGACAAAAATTGCTTGGTTGGTGCTCACCTCTAAATCATCTTGAATACAGTCAAAAATACATTGTACATACAGCTTCAACTAGCTACGGGGAAGCATACGAAGTAACATATTATAGTACATAAATGAAGAAATCTACTTCAAATAAAGATTCAAAGAGATGGGTACAGAGTTCACGGAGGGGAAGACAGTGCTAGGGGAACTCCAAAATTACTGGTTCCCTAACACTAATTGACAAGATGTCCAATCACTAGAGATTAGTCAAGATCGACTTAGATACTCTTACAATTGAAGTTAATAGCTTCCCAACCAACATGATGGGGATTACGAAGGCATTCCCTATCTGTAGGTCCCAATCCCAATCGATCCCCACCTCCAAGTTGAGACTTTTTCCCAACTTGCAACCACAGGTTTTGATCCCAACCTGGAGGTAGGGATCCCTACTTGAAGGTTGGGAGAACTGACTGATGTTGCAATCCATAAAGAGGGTTTCATCCCAACCTTGAGGTCGGGATCACTATCTACAGGTATTGTTCCAACTTTAAGGTTTGGATCCCCACTTCAAGGTAGGGATCATCCCTTCATGTCCATTCTTACCCATGGTTGATACCAACCTGGAAGTAGGGAACCCTACCTCGAGGTCTTGATCCCAATGTCGAAGAAGGGATCTATACTTTAAGGTTGGGATCAGGCATCGATACTAGGATGCATATATTCTGTTAGATTCCAACCTGGAGGTTGGGATCCTTATCTCCAGGTATTGATCACAACTTAGAAGTTGGGATCCAAACTTGAAGGTTGGGATCCTCGACTGATGTTGGGATCCATACCTCGGGTTTCATCCCAACCTCATGGTAGGGATCACTACCTCCAGGTATTGATTACCATCTACACGTTGGGATCCAAAGTTCAAAGTTGGGATCCTCGACTAGTGTTGGGATCCATACCTCGGGTATAACCCAACGTCATGGTAGGGATCCCTATCTCCAAGTATTGATCACAACCTTCAGGTTGGGATTACCACTTCAAGGTCGGGATCATCCCCTGATGTTCAGATCCTCCTAGGTTTCTAACGAACCTGGAGATTGTGATCCCTACCTCCACGTATTGATCCCTACTTCGAAGCTGGGATCCATGCTTGAAGGTTGGGATTAGGCATTGATTTGGGATCCATAACTTCTGTTTGATTCCGACCTCGAGGTTGGGATATCTACCTCTACGTATTTATCACAACCTGCAAGTTGTGATCCCAACTTTAACGTTGGGATCATCCATTGATGTGATATCCACGCATTTATATTTAATCCCAACCTCGAAGTTTGGATCCCTACCTGAAGGTATTGATCCAAACTTGAAAGTTGGGATGCATACCTTCAGGTTGGAATCAAACGAAGAGGTTGGAAATCCCTACCTGCAGGTTGTCAATCCCAAACTCATATAATACCAACCCAAAGTACCAACTTATCCTTTCCAAAAATCCCAACCTCTGGGTTGTTAATCGCAACCTGTAGGTTGCGCTACCCAACCTTTTGTTTCGACTCATAATACATTGCATGTTTCGATCCCAACTTCAACGTCAGAATCACAACATGGTTGTTGGGACTCCCAACCTGAAGGTTGTGTTTCAACCTCAATTCCAATATTATGTTAAACCTAAATCCCAACATTGAAGTTTGCATTCCCAACCTCGTGGTTGTGCATTCCTTACGAATACATAATTCCCAACTACGATATTGGAATTCACAACCTACAGGTTGGGAATTCCAGCCTCTTTATTGGGACTCCCACACTCGAGGTTAGGAATCCCCACCTCAAGCTTAGACATCGAAAAGGACCCATACCAAATGTAAACCATCACAACCCCAATTATTGTGTTCACAAAAACACCCAATCCAGTAAATTCAATCGCCACTATACCAAACCCAACAACGACAGAACGATACCAATCATTTAGAAAATTCAAAAACAGCATATAAAAAATGTTAACAACATCACAATGTTGCCTCTACAAATAACATATAACCACACAAGCTACTACAACATGTTAACCATCACAACCACAATTATTTTGTTCACAAAAACACCCAATGCAGCAAATTCAATCGCCACTATACCAAACCCAACAACGACAGAACGATACCAATCATTTAGAAAATTCAAAAACAACATATAATAAATGTTAACAACATCACAATGTTGCCTCTACAAATAACATATAATCACACAAGCTACTACAATCACAACAACCCATAAGCAATGTGTTCTTACTGTGGCCTTGTTCCGTTCCTGCTTTTGCTACATCCAAGTTTTGCCTCTTCCTCCGTCAACATCTATATGCTTCTTCCGTCTTTTTCTTCTTCTACTAGTTGCTGACAATTTCACTTTCTTAATGCACAAACGTTGGGACTACAGGTGGGTGGAGGAAACCGGAGAGTCGTCACTCAGAGCAGATTCCGCGGTGGCTGGGTCTCCTTTTCCTCCAAATCCGACGGTCAGTAGGTTAGGGTTTCTTACCGACTAAATGACGACAGTGAACAACGGTGGCTGGCTGGGTCGGGCTTCAGATGATGGCTTCGGCATTCGCACGGTCGTGGGTCGAGGTTTAAAAGACGGTGGTGGCTGGAGGTGTGTGGGTGACGAGGAGCCACGGTGAAACAACTTTTGTTGGTCACGGTGAAACAAATTTTGGGTGACGAGGAGCCACAGTCGTTGCAGCTGAGGTGCGACGCTGATGGGTTGACGTCCGACGGTGATGGGCGACGGTTACACTTCAGATGATGGCTGTTTGTTTTCCTTCAGGGTCACCGAAATGGGTTGGGAATAGACAATCCAATGCCATTCGATTTGGTAGGGAAATAAGGGATGGCTCAGTTGTAATTTACTGACTAAGCAGGGGTATTCTTGTCCAACAACTAACCCATCTGCACAACCTTAACAAGTGATGGGTTATTTCTCAATAGGGTCAGCCAAAAAAGGTCATTTTTGGTTAAAACC
>CM034465.1:19426334-19467334 GCA_019925255.1 Litchi chinensis | reverse complement strand
CGAATCTATACACAAAATCTCATTTAATATCAGACGCAGTTCATGGACTGCCTGATAGATTTCTTACTAAACTAAAACCATAAATCTTACTCTTACCACGTGATTCTTACCAGATCTGATTCCTAAATCTATTTTTCACCTTTCAACAGCTTGATTTCCTCCAAAAATAATAGAGATCTGGCTTAGAATAGTTACAAATCTGCCCTCCTTGCTTCTGTCAATAGCTTGCTCTCCTTCCTCTTCTTCTCTCTCTCTAGATTTTTCTTCTCTTCCGCGGACCCACTCACCACTCACACATATTTATAGGCATAAGTCAAGCTCAATTTCCACCCTAAAACTTCTTTAAATTATGATTTTACCATATTCTAGAGAATTCTTTTTTTTTCCCACATGCCCTTGCCCTCTCTCTTTATTTACAATTTTACTATTTTTATAAAAATATTTTATTTATATCAATTACCCCTCAACTTTTATTATTTAAATTTACTCTCGATCCTTCCAGAAACTCTATAAAAATTAAATTTCATCTTAAAACACTTTAAAATCCTCTTTATTACTTTATATTGAAGGTACATCAATACAATACCTCCTTTCATACACACGTATAGTACAAACTCGGGAAAAGGTGTTACAATTTTTTCTTTCAAAGGCATAGAATTGAGTTATGAATCTTATTAGGACTTTGTAAGGCAAAAATAGAATTCTTCATTATTCAACGTCTATCTACTGTCAGACTATGCTAATTTTTTTATTCATGCACACATATAATATAGTATTGTTGATGTCCGAGGACGGTCAACATCCGGTTGGGGGTCGAAACCATATTTATTATAATATAGAATGACACATTCTACAATATGCATACGGCATCGATACACTTGACAAATAAAAAAGAGTGATTGTATTCTAAAATTGTTAATTATAATTTATTATATATTTATTATATTTGATTATAGCTAAATATATTTAATTAAAATAAGTAAATGTGATTTCATTTGTCCATTGTTGTAAATATGATTTGATAATTTAGTTGTAATCAAATATCACAAAGATATAATAAATTACAATCAATAATTTTAAAATGCAATCACCTTTTTTTTTTTTTTTTTGTTAAGTGTATCGATATTTCAGGTGTACCCTAGGAGATTTTATATAGCACACTATATACATATTGTAATACCCCTTCTCAGTTTTACTACTATACATTTGTACGGAATAATGTATTGTATGGATATACACTCATTTGTGATATAATAAAAGGGATTTTTAAGTGTTCGGAGGTGAAATTAATTTTTTATAGAATTTCAGGAAAGATCAGAAGTATATTTGAATTATGAAAAGCTAAAGGGCAATTGGTGGAATAAAAGAATTTTTATAGAAAAGTGGTAAAAATTGTAAATAAAGTGAAATATCAAGGGCGTGTGGGGAAAATAAAGAATTCTCTAGAAAATAGTAAAATCGTAAATTTAAGGAAGTTTAAGGGTAAAGGTGGAGCTTGACCCACGTCTATAAATATGAGTGTGTGGTATGTGTTGTCGTGAAAAGTGAGAGAGAGAGAGAGAGTTGAAGAAAAATCTAGAGAGGGAGAAGATGAGGTTGTCAGCAGACAAGAGCAGCTACCGACCCAAGCTGTTCTCTATCATTTTTAAGGAAAAATCAAGTTATAGGAAGGTGAATAACAGGGTTAGGAAGATTATCAAGCCAGATATGGTAAGAATCAAGTAGTAAGAGCTAGTTTTCTTGGTTTTATGTTAGTGAGAAGTTGTCAAGAACAACTCATGGTTTGTGCATGTGTTTAACGAGATTTTTGTATGTAGATCTAGAGATTGGAGGCAGCAGATGGGTAAGAAGCAAGGTAAGAGACTGAGGAAGAAGTTGGTAAATGAAGTAGCTAAGAAATCATGTTGAGTTGAAATAGTTTGATTGCCGTTTGGAATGTTTAAGTGTCCGTCGCACAACCTGTTGTGTTTGCAATCTGGGTTGATATGTAAAACTTGTTGAAATGTTGTTGAGTATATGTATGTAAAATTATTTGAGGTCAGGATGTATTAATGCTTATAATAGTGAAGGAACTGGAAAAGAAGTATTAGAAATGAGTATGCATGAGTTAAAGCGAGAGTTCACGAGGTGCATGCTAGATAATGCCCGCAACCCATTTTCAGCATAGATCAGGTTAGACTGAAGCGCGAGCTCGCAGAGAGTGAGCTGAGTGATGCCCTAACTCATTATAATGTCTGTTCGAGCTGGACTAAGGTAACAACCCGCAAAGGGCGAGCTGGGAGTGCATGTGGATCGGGTTGAGTTAGAAGGAGGCAGCTCGTTAAAAGGGTAAGGTAAGCGAGCTCATTTGAGATAAGCTGGACGAGCTAAGGTACGAGCTCGCTGCTCGAGCTAGCCTGGACAATATGCAGTCCGTTACTTCTTAAATAGAATCATCAGGTTATTAATAATAGATTGAACTTGGAATTTAGGTGTTTGATATGTCTGTGTGTTCTAAGTGAAGATCTCATTATAGGTGAAGAAGAGAGCTAAAGAGGTCACTAGAGAAATAATTGCAAGCAGATTTGAAAAGCAAGCAGTGAGTGTGAAAATGTTTTTAATATATGTTATATGTTTTTCGGTTTATCATGCAAGCATTTTATAATCTTTCATTACTTATTTTAGCTTATAAATGATTTCATATTTTAGCATAGAAACAAATAGTGTATTTGAGAATTGGTATGCCATGTATTAGTATATTTTATGTTTATAGAACACAAAGTGAACTATAGAAAAAAAAAAAAATCAAAGATTAGTGGACGGCCCAAGTTTATAGATAGACTTTGTAGCTTCAAACCCGGCCAGTATACCCCGCAGTGTATGGCAAGTGTTGGGAGAGCTAGTCCTATTAACTCTGGGGAATTGAGTTTGTCAAGTCAATCGAGTCGCCCTCTACACTTGTACGGTATTATCTCGCTACACGATGTGTGATGGTAATTCTGCCACGTACTAGTGGAATGTCTTTGTAGATTTGTCACAGTGTGTTATGCTAGCTATTACGTCATATGATCTCCTACACTGAGCGGAGCTGATCTGGCCACTCATGTGGTTGTAGCTTCCTTTGGGTTCCCCATTAGTGCATTTTTATAAAGAGAATCATACCATCGAAAGCTTATTTTAGTAAAGAAAATGTTTTAGAACTATTTTTGGAAATTACAAAATACTTTAGTATTTCCTAAACTTAATTTGAGTATGAATTTCTAAACTTCATAGTAAGATTTTAAAACGAAAATTTAAGTAAAGAAAATTTTTTTAATTAAAAATATTTTTTTCCAAATATTTTTCAGGAGGTAAATTTTTATAAAGATTAGTTCAAATAAAAATGCATTCACACTCATTGAGTCTTGGTAGCTCATAATATTTTTGATTTTATGTTACAAAAACCTATCAAGTGCAGGAACAAAGGATCAGGGTATCAGTTCGCCCCGTTCTGATTAAATGGGATAGACGTTCGATAATGCTTCATCTCTTTTGTAAAAATTATGACTCGAATTTTAATTACGTAGTTGTGCATATTTTTTATTGTGAACTAATTTTGTAAAACTCTTTATGACGCATGCATGTTTTAGATATCCAAATTATTGAAATATTTTTAATTATGTTTTGAAAATTTATTTTTTGAATTAATACAAGATGTTATAAACTTATAATTTATATGTTAGCAAAGCATTATAGTTACGGGTTCGCTCTACAGCATCCTTCTGGGTTTTGTTAGTTAGACTTCAAAAGGATTTCATGGGGTGCCCGACAGTATTGTTAGATTTGTTTGAAGGAATCTGAATCGGGTCCTATCACATACATATATATATATATATATATATAATGTGTCATATAGGGTCTGTTTGGCACATATATAATGTGCAATAAGGATGTCTTGAAATTTTTAGTTAAAGATGACTAATTAGAATCACATATTTTTAATGGATCTCGTCATTATGGTAGGGTTGACTACTGAAAATGAGTGGTTATAATTTACCACCCTGAAATAAAAATTTAAGGATATCCTGATTGGGGAATTATTATTATTATTATTATTATATGACACATTCTATAATATACATGTGATATTGATACACTTGACAAACAAAAAAGAGTGATTGTATTTTAAAATTTCTTATTATAATTTATTATATCTTATTACAACTAAACATGTCTAATTAAAATAAGTAAATGTGATTTTGTATGTCAATTATTGTAAATATGATTTGACTCATTTAGTTGTAATTAAATATAATAAAAATATAATAAATTACAATCAACAATTTTAAAATACAATTACTTTCTTTTTTTTTTAGTCGAATGTATCAATACCTTAGGCGTACCAAGGGGACCCTATATGGTACTTATATACATGCACATATATATATATATATATAATGTGTCATATAGGGTTCCCTTGGCACATATATAATGTGCAATAAGGATGTTTTGAAATTTTTAGTTAAAGATAACTAGTTAGAATCATATATTTTCAATGGATCCCATCATTATGGCAAGATTGACTATTAAGAATGAGTGGTTATAATTTATCACCCTAGAATAAGAATTTAAAGATATCTTGATTGGAGAATTATTATTATTATTATTATTATTATTATATGACACATTCTACAATATACATGTGGTATCGATACACTTAACAAAAAAAAAGAGTAATTGTATTCTAAAATTGTTGATTGTAAATATGATTGTCTAATTAAAAGAGGTAAATGTGATTTTATCTATCAATTATTGTAAATATGATTTGACTCATTTAGTTGTAATCAAATATAATAAAGATATAATAAATTACAAACAACAATTTTAACATGCAATCACTATTTTTTTAAGTCAAGTGTATCGACACCTCAGGTGTACCCAAAGGAACCCTATATGATACATTATACATATATATTTATTTATTTTATATATATACATATACTTGTTAAACACAATTTTAGACACTCTATTAGTAGTTAAATCTACCAAATTTGATATGAATTGGATAGGATGGGAGCGAGAGATATCCTTTATCCAATTTAAAAATAATGATAAGAGGAATAAGAATAAGATGCACGCACAAATATATTGTCTTACCGATATTCCTAAATTAACTTTTATTATTTTCTAAGTCTAACTTTTATCCTATTGAATTTTGGGACATAGGTAAAGAAAATTCTTTTTAACATTTGATTTATTTTCTTAAAAAGAAAACTATATTTAAATTTTATATTTTACATTACTAGTTATGCTTGTTAAGTTATGTCAAAAAAATATATATATATATATATATGCTTGTTTAGTAGAATTACTAATAAGATTGGATTTTTATGTCGAATAAATAAGATTGGATTTTAAGAAATCCACAGTCCCTTGGTTGGTGGGTGGGCTTACAAATAGGAGAAATCCAATCAATCGGCCTACAACATCCCATTTCCAACCCTCGAGTTTAACAACAAAAACTACTTTCATTCAATTTTTTAATGTTATTGTCAAAGGCGCAAAAGTATATTAACATTCAATAAATTACGTCCAATCTTAAAGGGTAGCTCTATTGCCTCCAAAAGGAAAGTTTTCATCACACACACACACACACACACATATATATATATAGGAAACATCACACTTATATTTTAGTAAAAGAAAAATTATTACTAATATATCCTAATGGCTAATGTATAACTACTTAATAGGACATGATTGTATAATTAAAATTTTAAATTTATTTTTTATACACATAAGTTGTATACCCAATTTATCATAATATCATAATCTCTAATAATATATACCAATCAAAACTAGGATCACTCAATTTCTTAAAATAGAAGGGTATCACAATAAGGAAATGATTATGCAATAAATTGCCGAAGATTGATGCTAGAGAAATGTTAGATTGTTGCTTTTAACAGAAAAAGAAAATTGCAGCAATCATATGGAAATTATCAAAGCTACAAAAAGAAGAGAGAGGAGTGTCGTAAGTGAAACAATTACCTACAACAACAATCCACAAATAAGCTGAGGGTCGAATGAAACTTTAGTAATTGGTGGTTTGGTTTTCATGTTTTATAAAAATTAAGAGAAAAATTGGAATCTCTATCCTCCATAGTTGTGATTGACTATAGAAATTAAATAAATAAATAAAACTAAACTTTAGGGAAAAAAAAGGAATCTAACACAAATCAACCAAATTCAATTTAATATGGTAAATCAAATCGAACCCTAAAGTTACGGTCTCTGTATTTAGTTGAGTCGAACACGACGACAACTATTTTTCTTAAATTATTTAACTTTATTTTTAAAAGGTGTTAAAGTTGACTAAGGTAGTGTTTGTTTTATGTCTTAAATCATATAAGATTTTATTTCAATTAAGTAATTTTTTAGGACTTAAAAGGTAAGACACTTTAATTTGTTTGTTTTTCTTTTTTAGGTTTTATAATTTAAATATTAAGTGATATGACCATTCTTATAATAACCTTCATTTTCAATGTATTAGTCATAAGTATTGTTTAATATTTGATTATTTTATTTATGCAAATAAAAATGATAATTAAATATTTTACTAAAAAATTTAAAAAATAGTGATGAGGAAGGAGGTCAACCCTCCGTCCTCTCTATTACATTAAGAGGAGGCCATATGACCTCCTCTAACAATGATGATAGAGGCCGACGGCCTCACCATGGTGACCGTTGGCCTTCATCATTGATATTGGAGGAGGCCCCAGCCTTCTCTAGCCAAACTTGAGGAGAAGGCCGATGATCTCCATTGGCCGTAGTTCAGGAAGAAACATAGTCGTTGCTATCTCTTCCTCATTTGTTAATTGACTTGGGTTTGGGTTAGTGTTTGAAGTGATGAAATTAGAAAATTTTATGGTGATGGTGGCATGATTGGTACTAAATAAATTAATAAGATTATTTCAGTAAATTATAATCAACTGGTAAATTATAACTTAACAAATATGTAAAAAGTCAAAAATGTATAAAATAATTTTTTAACTTAATTTGAGATATAAATTGAAAGAAACAAACAACATTATCATACTTAATTTATATTTTAATTAAAAAAAAAAAAAAAACTTAAAAACGTGGTTGTGGTTGATTCTAAGTTCATAGTTCATTTAGGTGTGCCTACACTTGGTGCCTCAATTAATGAACCAACGGTAAGTACTCTCAGAATTTATATTAACAACATGATGTAGAGATTTACTGGCATAACTGCATTATTTGTTTGTATAAGTCATGAATAGTATTTCAAAAATTGGTTGATTTGACCAATTTTTCATCAATTAATCGGTGACTAGCATTGTGCCGATTCCTTAGATTGGAAAACCTGCTCCTTAGAGGTGAGTGACTGGCTAGAAATCATCCTAAACACCACCAAAAAACATTGTTCCAATAAACTAAATATCTAAAAACCAAAGAGATAAAGGCAAAGGAGAGTGAGAGAGGGGTCGACGCAGCATTGTCATATGGGTGGATAAGATTGAAGTCGGGGTCATCGTCTTTGCCGTTCATCGTTGTCACACTCATTACGTACATGAATGAAAGAAAATGTGAAAAAGAAGGGCAGAAGAAGAAAAAGAACATACCCGATGTCCTGGTTCAACGATTTCAGAAAGAGAGAGAAAAAGGTGGAGCACTAGAGAGGTGAGTGTTTTGTGTTTATGTTTGTTAATATATTAGGGTAAATTACACAAGCCTCCTCTGAGGTTTAATGAAATTATACCAATATCTAGTTTTAGCCCCTAATGTTTAAAAACATATTAATTTACGATTTCAGATTTTAAAAAAATAATAATTTTCCCTCAAAACAGTACTTATCAATTAGTCACTGATTACTTGTCAAATAACTAATAAATCGTTAGTCGTTGTCTCGCCTGATTAGTGAGTAGCTATCTTTCAAACCATGGTCATGAAACTAAGCTTTAGTATAATAAGACATTAATTGTTATTATTATGATTGACAACAATGATGTTTAGTTTATAACTTTGCACCATCTGCTTCATGCAGTTAGATACGATTAGACAAGCACCATCTTATCCACATGATCACTTACTAAACTTGGAAGTAATGGTACGTGCATATTTCAAACCTGAACTTGTCTTGCATCTAATTCTTTATTCCTTGCATAACGGTTGTTCAACATCTTTCAAATTGCAATCTTCATCTTAGTCCTATAGATATGATAACAGACTCGAGGTAAGCCTGCCTTGCCACTATTGTATCGATGTATTGTTAGTCTTTGCTCCTACTCCGCTCGGGCACATGTACATGTGTTTATGTTCGTGCATGCCCATGTGTATAGACATTCAATTTCCTGAAGTCTGTTTCTAGCAAAACCATTCCTTATGGACATATTTCTTGACTAATCATGTGATTGCAAGTGAGAAAACAGTCATTCATCAAAATGCTGATCTCCCAAAATAGATGGAAAAATGTCTTAGAACTGTAAAGGAGGACAAATGTTAGGTTGATCTTTATCAACTATTAACAAACCAAACCAATCACTAATTCTATACATCAAACATTCATACACAACCAATAGAAACTTTGTACATATATTACCATCCACACATACAATTCTTTGTAATTTGCTTCTACCCTTTTGTTTTCTTTGTTCAGAATTTTATAAAAATCAACAGAAGATGCGAAGTCTTTGATTTTGGTGTTTTATTAATTTGTTAAGGAATAAAATTATAAATATGTTTTTAGACAATTGTAGTTGTTGTACATATAAATTTGTGAATGCATAGATTTTACATCACTCAAAAGAGGAGTGGTAATTTCTTCCTTTTTCTTTTTCCACTTATTTTTTATTTGTTTCTTTTAATCATTTAGTTCTCAGCCAATTCTTTTGAATATGCTAAATGCTATTAGGCAAAGTTTCAAAATCATTAAAAATCACAGATTTTAGGTGATAAAACGCTAACCAATATGCTACCGGCCTTACAAGGGTGAGATCGACGTTCAAAATTAGACGGGCTAGTCAATCGGTCGACTAATCGTTGACAAACGTGATATTGGTAGCGGTAAATCTAACAAGCATTGTACATGGATGGAAGAAAATGAGAAGAAGAAAAAGAAGGAGGGAAGAGGAAGAATGAGAGAAAAAGAAGAAGGCACATGGTCCAGCGGTGCATAGAAAAGGCTCAAAAGGCGACAGAGAAAGTGTGGCAATCCAACGAAGAAGATGAAAAAAAATAATGAAAGAGGTGAAAAAAAAAAAAAGGAAGCATCAGTTTTAAAGAGAGAGAGAAAGAGAGAGGGTTGGCGTTGGTGAAGTGATGAAGGTTTGAGTTTTAAAACATATACATTTATATTAGGATAAATTACACAAAGCTCCCTTGAGATTTGATAAAATTACACTAAATTTGAAGTTTGGCCCCTAATGTTTAAAAAAAATAGGTTTAGCCCTCAAATTTTAAAAAATAAAAATTTTTCCCCCAAAATAATACTCATCGATTACTTGCTAATTAATAGATAAATCGTTAATCGCTACTTCGTTAGTCTATTAGTGAGTAGTGGTTTTTGGAACTATGCTATTAAGACAACCTGTGAAAGTGACTCACTTAGGATTTTTATTTAATTTATTAATTAATTTATCAATTTTTTTTTTTAAACTTAAACAAACTTCCATTTCACTTAAGGGAAGAAATACAAGTTGGCTAGGATTGCAACCAAAATCTCTTCTCTTTTGAGGAAGAAGCTAAAGAAGCAAGAATATGAGCTACCCTATTACAAAAATCTGGGTACATGGAGACAATGCTTCACTCTCTCAAAGAGTTTTGATATTAGCAAGTACATTTAATTTTTTTTTTTTATATTGTTTGAGTGTAAGGCTTGAATCCTAATAGACCTAGAAGATTAATTGAAGCCCAAATTTTAAAAGGGCCAAAATTAAATTAACAGAGTTCGATTGAAAAAAAAAAAAAAAAGTTTGTGGGCCAAATTAAACAAGCCCAATTAAATGAGCTAATTTCAAGTAAAAGCAATCAAACAAAGAGATCAAAGTGGAGACATTGAAAAGCAAACAACCAAACAATAAAAGCAACAAAAATACTTCATCTGGAACAACATCTAACTTCAAACATCATCTAGAACATCAATTTATTTGGAATGACGTCTAACCCAGTTGATTTGATGAACTCATATGAAACTTCATCTAGGTTCAAACCTAGCTAAACCTTCAACTTCATATGTTCAATTGGGCTCAAACCCAGATGAACCTAATGAAGGTTTGATGGCGATTGATGATTTGGTTTAGATGATTTTTTATGTTTGGTTTCAATTTTTTTTGGGTTTCAAGTGTTCGCTTGATGATGTTTGATGATTTTTTTTTTTTTTTTCAATATTTGTAGGTTTGATGAAGACTGATTACTATAATATTTTTTATGATTTTGACATTGAAGATGGGTTGAAGATGATTTTATCTTTTTTTTTTTTTTAAATTATCATGTTGATGATGTTGGAGACAATGATGTTCTAGTTGTCGATGTTGTCAATATAGATTTATTGATGTTCTAGATGATGTTTGAGCTTCGATGTTGTTCCAAATTTATTGATATTCTAGATAATGTTCGGGTTGTTGATGGTGTTGATAAAGTTTTTTTTTTTTTCAATTACTATTATTATTGTTGTTGTTGTTGTTGGTTCTGGAGATTGGATCTCATTTTTTATTGTCAATTTTTCTAATAAATTTCATTTTTTTTTTTTAAAAAAAAATTTATTTTGTTTTTTCATTTCTTATTTGTCAAGTCTGTCAATTTAATATTATTTATTTTAATGTTTTTTGTTATATTTTAATATTATCTAAACCAAGGGTAAACTCGATATTTTAATTTTTTCTAACAATTTTATTAAAAAATTGAAGATATTGGGGATTTTGGATAAAAATAAAACTACGTGATTGAAAATGGACAATGTATCAAAAGTTAGAGGTTTTTTTAGGATTTTTTTCTTAATTTAATTAAATTTTTATTGCATTTCCCTTGTTGCCCTTAGAATCAAATGGTTAATGGTTTTAACCTAACGGAATTTGTAACTGTCAAGGCTATTATTGTCCTTTTATACGTGATATTTTGAATAAAAATAAAATTAGATGGTGGAAAATGAATAATATATCAAAAGTTAGCGTGACGTTTGGGATTTTCCCTTTTTCCCCATAAATATATATCTCTAACAAATTTGTAATTTAGTGGGGATACAACGACTTTATTGTCAATATAATGAGACTTTGAGTACTCTTGCATAGAAGTCAAGTTAGTTTACTTTTACACTGTAGCTACATGATAGCTAGTAGGTCTATCTTGCTTATCTGTTTGCTTCACGTGGAAGTTTCTATGGGTTGTTTGGAGCTCTAAGAAAGATAAATTTTATAAAATTGTAAAGGTGTATATACCATTATATTTTTGAGTTTATAAAAACCGAAGTAATTAAAATATTAAAATGAATAATTAATCAGGTTAGTCTGTTTTAGTTTGTGATCAATATTGGTTTATTGTAGTTATTACACTTTATCTACATTATGTAGAACATTGCATGAAAATTTAAAATATTATAAGTGTGGACATTGTTATCAATCTTATTAAGGCTATATATCCTTAATTTGATGGCATAAAACTGAGTTACAATAATTTTATTAGGACTTTGTATATATCCCTAAAACATAGTATTTTGAATCATTATGGGGTAGGACCTAAACAACATTATTATATATGGGTAGTCTCTACTTTCATTCACATGAATTTAGCACCCCTATTGGACATTTTGAGTCATTATGGGTTAGGATTTATATAACATTATTATTTATGGGGAGTCTTCACTTTCATTCACATGAATTTAGCAATATATATATATATATATATATATTTCTCTATTGAACAATTTAAATCATTATGGAGTAGGATTTAAATAACATTATTATATATAAAAGGAGTCTCTATTTTCGTTCACATGAATTCAGCAATATATACCTCCTTATTGGACAAATTGCAAAAGGGTGAGTAAAGAGTGATAAGGCACTTATACTAACTTTTTGTTTGATTTCAAGTCATTTAATTCATGGATTTAGGTTTGTGATTTATTTATTGTTGTCAATTTTGCTATTTATAGAATTAGGTGCACTTAGGTATATTATTCATACTTATGGGTTTTATTGTGATTTAACTCATTGGTATAAAAGGATTCACTCATCTTAAGGTTGGAGGATCTATATGGAAATAGGTATGATGATCATATATAGTTGCATGTAACATCTATATCACACTTGCACAACATTATAACTTGCCAGAGGTATTTTCATTATGTATGATCTTATATTAATTATAAATGTAATGATCTATGCAATTGGACATTTAAGGCTTTGAAAGGCTAAGAGAAAAGATGATAAGGTTTTAGTCTCTTTTATGGTTTCAAAACCGGCATGATAATGGTTAGCGATTTATAGGTTACTTGGCGATTGATCGACGAATACTATTTTGGGAAAAGTTATTATTTTTTGAAATCTGATGGCATAAAATGATATTTCTTTAAACATAAGGGGCCAAAACTCAAATATAAAGTAATTTCACCAAACCTCAGGGGGGTTTGTATAATTTGCCATAATATGTAAACAAACATAAACACCAAACCCTCACCGCTCCAGCCCTTTAATCCTCTCTCTCTCTCTAAAATCACTTAACCAAGTATATCGTTGTGCTTAATCAGGTATGCAGTGAGGGTGACAACGATAAATGACAAAGACGACAAACCTGACCTAACATCATCCACCCAAGAAATGATGCCACTCTCGCTCTTATTCTCCTTTACCACTGTCTCTCCAATTTGTTTCTTTTTGTTATTTTTTGGATGTTTAGTCGATTGAAATCGTGTCTTTTGGTGGTGTTTAGGGTGATTTCTTGTCGGTCACTCACCTCTAACGAGCAGGACCTCAAATCTAGGAATTATCAAACCAACACAGTACGGATCATCAATTAACTAATGAAAAATCAAACAGATCAGTTGATTTTTGGAACACTGGTCTATTTAACATTTGGTTAGTTGGCCACGTAGTTGTATGTCAATTCGAAGTGTTGTTTTCAAAACTTAAATTTTCTTTTGTTTAAAAAAAAAAGAAAAATAATAAAAAAGTTGTTACTTCAAATTAAAACTATCTTTCTCTCACTTGAGTTGCATAGAAACTTAAATTCTATGAAAAAATAGATGGAATTACATAATTTTCAAAGGGAACTTAATTCATAATTTAGTATAGGATTCATATCATTTAATTCCAATAATTTTTAAGGATAATCCTAGAAATCGTGTGTCATTTTTCTATATCTCGTTTTTGCCACCCCTGATTTTATTTTATCCACAATATCGTCTGACGTTAATATAAATACTTAAATATTCCTTAAAACTATGTGAAAGAATTATAATATCTTTAACAGTCATAAATTCTGTTAGATTGACATGGTTGATTATTTAACTCTAGGGGCAAAAAAATTAATACGAATAAAAATTAATTAAAATATAAAAAATCAAAAATTAAATTAAAAAATAATAATTGTTTTTCTCTCTCCTCACCCCTCTCTCTCTCTCTATCATCATTGCCTCACTAGTCTTTATGTAATATTCACCTCAATGCTCTCTCTCTCTCTCTCTCTCTCTCTCTCTCTCACCCCACTGCTTTCTCTCTTATCTTCATTTAACTTTCCCTTCAAGCTCAACTTCTTTGCTGCTTAGAACTTCAACCCTATCGCATCAATTGATGTGTGGTTTAGGTGGGTAATGTTTGTTTGGGTTTGATTAAGTGGTGCAGACGAATCGGTAGTAGTGGTGTTGAGGTTTAGTGGCTGGGTTCGTGGGTTTGACAATTAGGTTTCTAGGTTGCTGGCCAATTAGTGATGGGGTTTGACAACTCCTAGATTTTTGGATTTTCAGTGGCTAGAAACATATAAATGGGGAGAGAGAAGTAATGGGGAGAGAAGAAAGAGAGAGGGGAAATACGAAATAGAAAGAGGTGATGGTAGTCATTTGGCGTTAATCTAGTGGTTTGATGGTTTGGAACTAGAAGGTGGTAATTATTCTGGTGATTTGATGGTTTAGAACTAAAAAATGGTGATTTGGCGACTGGTTGATGATGATGATGGGGTCCATGGCTAGAAAAGATCTAGACTGGATCACCATTTTTTTTTTTTTTTCCTATTGTTTTTTTTTTTTTTTTTCATTTGGTGTGTTAATCTCCAATGTCAATCTCATTGGGAAAATAAGAAAAATATTTGGGTTCCTAAATTATCCAAATAAATAATTTATTTTAATAGGATTTATAATATAGAAAATTATTAAATTGAGTTTAATATGATTTTAGGATAGATCGGAGCTTAACAAGAGTTAGTCGGAAACCCTTTTTTATCCAGATTTGAGCAAAAGAGTTATGTGAGTAAATAGTTTTATTTTAATTAAATTGATTGAATTATATTTATTTATAATTTAGTTTTATTATTTATTGGAAGTAAATAATTTTTTTAATTAATTGATTTTATAGATTATGAATTATGATTTATGATTGGATTGCCAATTATGTTTTATGATTAAATGAGAATTTATTAGGTATTCGTATATAAGTATCTGTGTTAAAAATTCCAATCGAAATTTTATATTTTTATATTGAGTTTATTATACAAAATGTTCAAAGTATTTTAAATAATATTAATTTATGCTTTGAGAAAGAATATTTTGTTTATGTTCTAAGAAAATAATTTATTTAGAATAATATGTATATTTAGAAAGAGAATTATGTATATTTGTTTGAGGTTTAAGAATGAAAATAAAAATGTTAATTTTTAGAACACCAAGGTTGTACCCTCTCATCTAATGTTCAAACAGACTACACATATATGAGTCATAGATTGCTTTATGTGTGTGATGATGTTTTTCACCACATATAACTAGATTTTCCTCGCTCTGCATGTGGGATGATGTTTTCGCCACGTATGACTAAATTCTCCTGGATACTAATTGATGTAGATTTTCATATTTCAAATATTATATACTGAGTTTGATCAATAAAGAAAGAGATTTATAGAACACTGAATTTATAGAAAGGGATTCGAAAAATGTTTACCGATTATAAATTTTTAGATTTTATATTATTAAAGTTGTTAACATGATTTATATAGAAGTTTACAGTTTTACTATGATATGATATTTGAATTCAATATAACTGTGTATGAATCATTGAAAATGATTTATTATTATTAGAAATGTCTTACATTTTATTTAGAAATATTTTTAGAAAAGTTATATCTACTCACTGGACATTAACACTTACTTTTTTATAAAAATTATTTTTCCAGGTATCCGTCATAAATTCATGCAGATTATTGCATATCGTGAGAAAGATTACATGATGATCAATAGTTTGCATAAATGTATATTATATTTAATTTACCATATTTCTTAAATGTGTTTGAAGAATACTTTTATAGATGAAGTATCTTTTTTAGATATTTTATGAATATTTTATATATTTAGTCTAGAGGTTCTACACGGGGAAACATACAAAGTTTTGATTTGTTCAATATACATTTATAAAGCTACCATGAGATTTGCAATAACTTTTATAAAATGTTTTTAGTAAACCCCAAATTTGATTCAGAAAGACATCATCTTTCACGAAATTTTCCCAGACTTGAGAAAGAAGTCAAAATGGGTCTTGTCATTTTCTAATTTCATTGTTTTTAACTTCATTCGCGGAATTTGTTTTTTTGCTTAGTATAGTTTTAATTAATCAATTATTATTAACTAGTTATGATTAGATTAAATTTAGAATTAGACAAGTTTTTCATCAAACGTTGTTGGTTCGACTATCAGACTATGTACTCTTCTTTTTTACTCTAATAGATTTGTGCCTTTACAAGTATTAAAATTGATCATAATAAAATGATTTTAAAAAAAAAGTTTCATATAATGAAAAGAGTCATAATTCTACACGATAATTGTAAAAATTTCATGCAATGAAGGAAATATTTTATAAAGCAAAAGATTTCATAAAACGCACACAAAGATTTTGTGTAATACTTTAAGATTTTACAAAATGAAATGAAATAAATGTAAAAAATTCCAAATCTTATTCTAAGATTCCACGAAATACACACATTTTCATGAGGTATCATTAAAAATTAACAACTTTGGGTTTTCAAAGTTTGATGTTTTCAAATCATAAAAATAATACAATAAACAACTAATACTCACGAAATGAATCATATTACAATGATTGTAAACAAATTAGAGTGATAGCTTTACTCCAGAAAGAAAACAACAATAAGTTCATCATTTCTTGCAAATATGGTAGAAGCAACTTGTACAACACATTATAACATAAAGTATGAAAATGTATATATGTTGATAGATAAAAGCCTGACTGTGCATATATATATATATATATATATATATATTGCAAATATATATACTTATGGGTCCCTTCTATTGACAACTTAGTCTGATTGAAATTTAAATTCTGATACGTATTAGACCAAGTTATGAAGAGTGAACCTGGATGTTCACTGCATTATCTTCTTCTATATTGTCTCTAGTCTGCACTGGAATACTCTCGGAGTTGCCAACCGATTCTTCTACATCATGTGTATTAATAGCAGAATCTACTTGAGTAGTCGACTGTGCCACTAATTGTGTACCATTTGAAGGCTGAGATGAGAAGTACTTTGTGCTATATCGTTTTGCCAGTTCAACAGGTTTGCTCCAAATATATCTTTCCGAGATGAATAGGGCTAACACTGTAGCAATTCCCACCATGATGAAGAGTCCTGCGAGACTAGAGGCATGGAGTTTTCTAGGACCATCAGGGGAGATCTGGGGATATACTCCTAGATATGTAATTGTCTGTCCAAAATACTTCTTTTCAATGTTATCCTTTATTTTTCTATCCTCTCTAACTTCTAAGATTGCTCTTGAAAAATTAGAGACTAGAGGGGAATTTTTTGGAAATGCCTGAAGAGCGAATGCAAAGATTGTTAACAAAAAAAAGAATTTAACTTTTGGATAGAGCAACATGATACTAGAACTCCTCAAGTTTAGAATGTATATGAATGAGAGTAAAATCTAGACACCTTATAAATACACTACGTACAAGCTTAAACTTGAAAACATTTTTCCTAAATAACCAAAGTACTAAACTTATAACAAATAGGTTTGATCTCAACAGCTAAGACTTTTGAATCGTTTAGTACTGTTAGTTTATAAATAAAATAATTAAAAAAAAAAAAAAAAGAGCCTGATAAGCACAAGTAAAATTATGATACAATATTAAATTAGAATAAAATTTTTTAATAAAGAGAGATGAACTTACAAAGCCAAATCCGTCAGTTCTGTATATTGGTCCAACCATCATAAAATTAGAACCATATTTAGCAAGGAAGACTCTGATGAAGGGAATTTCATCAAAGATGGCAGCGACACCCCCATTTTGATGTCCTCGAGCCAAGGCCTTGTGATATTCTTTGACGATGCCATATGGCATGAGCTGAGACTCAGTGAAGTTCAACTGTTGCATAAAAAATCCTTTTACAAAGGAACCAGTTTGGTATCCAACTTTGTACTGTTTATTTCTGATCTTGTTAACACTGACAAAGGTGGGCTGTAACTGATCTACTGTCAACACAGAAGACAAGCTTGCTGTGTAAATTTGCATTAATATAACTGCAAAACCTATCCATATAACCAACACAAACCTAGACCAGTCCTTGACCACTAGTTCTCCTGTGACCAGCAAAAGAAACAATGCATGATTAATATTGAGACAATACAATTGGAAATTATTAAACATACAAAATCTTTCGAAGTCCTTGTGTATGCATTTGCTATAAGTGTGGATTAGCAGAGTTATCCCTATCTGGATCCAGATTTATATTTGGTCAATGCAAATATACTCGAGCATTTGTATTGGTACATTTGATGTGCGATTAATTCTGTAGATGCACATTGTATCCAAATCCAGTAGTATGATTATTAGTGTAAATTACAATAGGATGGGCCAATGTTTTGACTAATGTGCAGAGGTCTCTACAACTACCCATATATACAGGTTTGGCCCATTTTGTGTTAGTGTCAGTTGTTAATTGGAAAAGAAATTTTCAATGTGAGCGTAGGTAAGAGAATTACTATGAGGAATGGCCAGAGCAGCGAAAGGCCACCTTAAGGTCATGCCAAGTTGTCGATTGGACGAGCTTGCAAATGCTGTGTTTACAGTTTGGTGCTCCATAATCCGTATGACAAGCCCCATGAAGATGAAAGATGCAATGACTGCTAACCATAGATCCCAGCTCCAAGGTTGTAGGAAAATCCACATGTTCTGATGTTTGCCATGTTTAACCGCTACAAGCATGGTCACACCTGACTCTGAGTATGGCAACGAGAAATCAACATGATATGTCCGATTGGCCACAATTGTTGTATCGCCCACCACAACATCATACTTCTATATAAATGGGTAGAAACAAAAAAGAAAAATTAAGACAAATTATATAATATATATTGTGTGTGAATTATATTTGTTTATATACTAAATAAGAACAATTAACATCATACTAAAAGGAAAAAACTTTAGCAATTAACAATTAACGGTTTAGTTTTAAATTGCTATATATTTAATTTTATAAAATAATTAATAACTTCAACAGAAGCCTTCAATAATTTATTATAAAAACTATAGTCCACTCTGGCATAGTGGTAAAAATAATTTATCAGCCTGGGACTTCCAAGTTTGACTCATCTCATCATAAATGATATCTTAAAAAAAGTAATAATTTGAAGTTAAAATTTATTATATTATTCTAAATTTCACGAAAGAATTATAATCTATTTCATCATTGAATGCAAGTTAATTTTTTTTATAAGAAATACATAAATTCAAAGGATGTTGACCGAACCTTTTTTTCAATTTGGCAAATTAGATTGTCGTAAGTCCCATTCATTTCTCCCTTCTCATTTTCAAAAGGTAAAAATTTATAAGGAATATTATTGAACTCCAATTTCTTTAATGCAGCAAGAAAAACTTCTATGGAGAATCCATCATAAGTAGTCTCATTTTTATGAGGATTCTTTTTTGCATTAACAAATTCTTTGAATCTTGTTTTCACTGGAATTCCTATTCTTAAGAAATGGGGTATAGTTGAACCTCTAAGGTCTGTTGTTGATCTTTTTAGACTTTTTCTTGAATGTAATGATCTCCGAGATATTCTTTTGTTAGGACTCCAATATCTCACCACTCTCTCTTTTTTCCTAATCTTAGTGAATATTTCAAAGGATTCATTTTTCAGCTGCCCATTAATCAATTGGAAGTCTTCACTGAAGCCTTTGAATTTGACATTCAAGATTTCTTTTACAAGTCTCAGACCAATTCTTGAGCTTACAAAATTTGTGACACCAAGCCTCTCTACTGCCATGGCTAGTGCCCAAATCGAATCATATGCCCACAAACCAAAAATGTTTAGATCCATCAAATAGAGATTTCTCTTCCATCTAATGTTAAATCTTTTAAGATCCTTCGATTTGGGTACATGAGACCTTATTCCCCAAACACCTTCCATTGAATCAATGATCTTAGAGTCTATAACATCTACTGAACTGGATGACGTTGCTATCATGAGCCATAAGTTGTCCTCACTCATCATTCCTGCCTTATTTGCAAGTGCAAATAAACGAGACCCGAGGGAAGGAGTCATCATGTGCACTATGAAAACCCTATTTTTTCTCATCATTAACAAGTTCAACTCTTTTGAAATTTGAAAATCTTCAGTAGAAGAAGGAATTGCACTCATATGTGCCACTCGAATGTCAAGTTCATGCAAAGCATTGACTAGAGAAGACATCATCCCCTTACAATAATTTGTGTCTTCATACACAAATACAACTTCATTCCATCCAAACCTTTGTAATGTGGTAGTGGTAGCTTTGATCTGATAAGAATTGTCTTGATATGCTTGAATAAAATAAGGGTTTTCGAGAGTAAGGCTTGTTGGAAAAATTGAAATAACCGGCACATGAGCTTTTTCACCTATCTCTGCTACAAGTGGTGCTGCATCTGAAATTTGTGGTCCTAAAATGGCATGCACTTTAACATTCTTTAGTAAATCTACGACTACATGCATTCCAAGATTGCAAAAAATAAATAAATAAATAAATATTAATAAATTATTAATAATAAAATAAAATAAAATTGAGACTTATGCATGGATAGGGAAAACATAAAGAAATCAGACTTAATTATTTCAAAGATTTAGAAAAATTATTGTTTCTTTAATTCATTAAGAAAAATTGAGACAATTAACTAGAGCTAAAATAAATTGAAGAACTAAGATAAACTGACTCTTGATTAGTTCATTATTGATTAAAAGGTTATTAAAATTTTACTACCTGGATTTGAAAATAATATCAAACTATCCCTAGTATTGAAAATAATAGCTAAAACGATTCAACCATTTATGACATAGTAATTTCGTCAATGGACCAACTGATATATTAATTTTGAGGGTAAAAAGGTAATTGGAGTGAGATTCCAGCTGGATCTTACCCAACTATTACTCTCTCTCTCTCTCTGTCATCTCTGTAACGTCCCGTAATTTATTTCTGTATAAGTAGTGTTATTAAATTAAATTAGTAAGCGTATGAAATTGAATTAAAAATTAGTTTAAATATAATTAGTATAATTGGTATGTTAATATGTTTAATTGTTAAGAAAATTTAATAGTTGAGTTAGTAATTTATAATAGAAAAGTATTTTTTTTTTTTTTTTAGTAAGCGGATTTAATTAAGATTTTAATTGGAAAGTTTTGATGATGGAAATTTGTCATTGGAAGATGAAATGAGTGCATTTAGAATGCATTCCATGTGAAAATTTCTCAAACCAATGACTAATTGACAATTAAAAGCAAAATTTGTGAGATCCAATAGGAAATTAGCAAATGTGTGGTGGAAAATTAAATGAATTGGTGAGTTGTCATTGTTGTCCAATAGAAGAAGGGCAAATGTAAAGGTTTTTGGGCTCAAATAGGATTTTAGAAAGTGTGGGGATTATGATATAATTTTAAGAAATTGCACAGTATAAAAAGGGATTAATTTTCGAAAACATCATTTCCATCTTCTTCTTCCTTCTACCTCTTTCTCTTCATTTTTCTTCTTCTTTCAAGCCATAAATCTCACCAATCTTCTTCTCTTTAAGTCTCCTACCCATCTATGATCTCATTTCTTGCAAAAATCCCCTAAAAACTAAGTTGTATTCTCAGGTCTACAGTACTCTACGTGAGGTATGTGCTGCTTTGTGGTTTTTTTTTGTGTTCAAATAGATTAGTGAGCATATAAATGCATCCATAGGTATATATAGTTAGTGGGTTTTGCATTTAATTAAGTTGTTTTACTTTTTATGGTTTTAAAGTGTAATTTTTAAACCCTAGGTGATTAATTAGGGCATGGGGAGTCTAGCAAGGGTAAGGAGAAACTTTGAACTTCTAATGGGAGTGATAGAGAGTATGGGTAAAAGCTCAAAAAAATAGGTATACTTTTTATCTCGAAGTTGATATATATTAGTAGCTAAAAATTTAATGTTTTGTTTCAAAACTTTGCGATGAAGTAATTTTTACGTGATGAGTTGCCATTTATGATATGTATGTGTTGGTTGGATGTTGATGGAAGGGATTTTATGGGTCAAAACCAAGTAAAATAACATTTTTTCTTAAAAACCCTCTTATGTCCAAATTTACACTAAATAAGGGTCTAGGGGTATTTTCATTTTTTTAAGCTTATTTACGTGTCTAATGAATGATATTAAAGTGATTTGTGACATGACTTTTGAAGATGAAATCAAGTTTCGAAAAATATATCCCTTGGCCGAATTGAAGATATAGGGAAACCAAGGGACAATTTTGTCATTTCATTTATATTTACATGCTATTTCCATCGTGTTGTGATGAGATGTGTGATGAATTATGATTTCGAAGAAAAAAATTCGAAAACCACCTCTTGGAGTCAAGTGGAAATGTGAAACGAATGTAATTATGTAATAAAGTTTTTATTGTGAAACCAAAGACGGAATAGTCCTTTGGTAAAGCCCAATAGGGAGGTTTCGAAAGATTTTGAAAAGCGAAAGTAAATGAAAATGTTCGATAGTTATATGATTTATAAAAGTTAATCGAAAACAATAATTTTCGTAATTAATAAAATTATAGAGAGTCTGAGTAAACATGCACATTGGTAGGTAGGGATTGGTGTTTGGCATGCCAATAAGATATTATTAGTAGTACTACGCCGTTACGTTTATATATTGATGTGATTAACGGACCTTGAGAGACACCGAGTGTCCAGTCTAGAATGTGATACGAATGTGATGTTGAGCTCCGACGAGCAGGCACCGAGTGTCTGATGCTGGAGAGAATTATAAAATTCGTTACCGATTCATGGTATCATGACAGCATTTACAAAAGGCTCTTATGATATAATAATAATCAATAAGGAACCTGAATTGAATATATATATTGAAAAGCATTTAATAAAGTTTTCAAAAAGTTGTTTGAAATTATATTATGTTGATGGTTAAATGTTTGGTGAAATGATATCTTTAACTGTTATTTGTAAAAATTTGATATTGTATGTGTATAACAATTGGGCTATTTTTGATTAGTGTGTTGGATTTTTCGCGCCCAAGTAGTGAGGTGAGCCTAGTAGACTGAGAGAGAGAGAGAGTTTGAAGAGAAGATAGTTCTCAGTGTGCTCCGCAAGTCACGACATTTCTCCAAACTTTTTGGTAGACATCTTGGTCGTGTAAAAATTTTGTAAAAATAAAGTTTTATGAATTTTCCTTTTGTATATTCCAACGCATCTGTGTACGAGGTTTTGTAAATTTCAGTGTATATGGTTTGTATTACGTTTTTAAATATTTTCTCAAAAAAAAAGTTGGGCAAACAAAATGAGTTTGCACTTTAAAATGAGTGTGTTTATTTTGTTGTAACGCTTTATGTGAGAAAATGTATGTTATATTTGAAGTTGTGTGTTGAAGTGGATTTGAGACGGGCGGAGGATCCGATTGTGGTAGTTGAGAAAATGAAATGATATTATAAGTGTTTCTTTTGATTATGCAGGTTTTAAAAATTTTGGATTTTACTATAAAATAGAGAAAACTCCACCAGATTTTTTGTAAATCGAGTTAATTAAATAAATAGATTTTCGTAAATAAAAAACCATAACGTCCTCCGCTTCGACTCCGATGGCCAGACGTCGTGACCCGAGGAGGAGGGTGTTACATTTTAGTGGTATCAGAGCAAAGGTTCAGGATTTTCTCAAATTTAGTGATTTTAAAAAAGAAATATTGCATTTGAGTGTAAATGCATTGCATATAGGCATAAAATAGGAGAATGTGACTTTGATGTGTGAATTTCTTTTGTTTTGAATAGGCTAGAAGATGGATCCCTCAAAGGTCCAAAGAGTTTAACGTAGTGATGAGAACAGGTCGGGTAGTCCTGCTAGTATAGTCGGAGGTGCATCCAGAGGATCGTCTAGTCAGGGGATGTCAGTACTCGAAGCCCAAGGTCAGCCGGCCCTTATGCAGCAGATGGCAGAGCTATTTCAGTTGATGGCCCGAGCTGCGCCTAGGAGATCTGTGATAGAGAGGCATGCTAAGTATAGGCCTACAGATTTCCATGGTCGGGAAGACGAGGATGCGTCCGCAGCCAAGTTTTGGATGGAGCAGACAAAGCGGATTTTGCAGCAGCTACATTGCACCCCTGATGAGAATTTGGAGTGTGCAGTTTCGTTATTGCAGAAGGATGCCTGCCAATGGTGGACGTCCATTTCTCAGTCTGTGCGCCCCAAGGAGAGGACTTGGGAGTTCTTTCAGAGAGAGTTTCGTAGAAAATATGTTGGTCGTATTCATATCAACAGCATGAAGAGAGAATTTATTAATTTAAAGCAACGGCAGATGTCAGTGACCGAGTACGAGCGAGAGTTCCTCAGGTTGAGCAAGTATGCTAGAGAGATCGTTGCGACAGAGGCGGATAGATGCAGGAGGTTTGAAGATGGCCTGAATGATTATATTCGCTTTCAGTTGACAGTTTTGCAGATCGAGGATTTCCCCAGATTGGTAGCTGCAGCTTTGAATGTGAAAAGAGTGAAGAAAAAAGAGCAGGCCAAAAAGGATCGAAGCCAGCAGAAGAGAGGACCAGGGCAGTCTAGCTCTTTTTAGTCGCCTAGTAAGAGGATTCAAGGGTCCTCAGGCGAGTAGTCAGTCGTCGCCTCAGAGGCCAGGTCAAGGGTCTTCTGCGAGGCCAGCGCCGTCAGCCGCCTCAGTTGCCAGTGCCCCAAGCAGTACAGCTAGGGGATCAGCTCAGTCCTTGTGCAAGCATTGTGCCAGGAGGCATTCGAGAGAGTGTTGGAGGATGACGGGAACCTATTTCAGGTATAGGTCTCGAGATCATTTTCAGAGGGATTGTTCAAAGAATAGACCTGCGTCAGTTCCTCAGCCAGAGAGATCAACTCTTGCACCCCCGAGAGGTTAGAGACCCAGCCAGGTAGGGTTAAAAGGAGGCACTCAGAGAGGGACTTCAGAGTCGGCGCTCAGATCAGAGGCTTGTGCACTAGCTAGAGCTTATGCCATCAGGGCTCAGGATGAGCAGGATGCGTCCGATGTGATTGTTGGTAAAATCTCAATCTTTGATATCCCTATGCATGCATTGGTAGATCCAGGATCTACGTATTCATATCTCAGTGTTGTTATTCCGGGGGAGAAGAGTCTTCAGACAGAGTCGACGGATCATGAGGTGTTGGTTAGTAATCCTTTAAGTCATAGTTTGGTTATGAATAGAGTGTTTTTAGAGTGTCCGATTCGGATTCAGGGTTATGAGTTCCCGAGTGATTTAATGGAGCTGCCGTTTCAAGAGTTTGATGTGATTCTGGGTATGGATTGGTTATCCAGTCATCAAGTGGTGATCGATTGTCATATGAAGAGGATCATTTTGAGGAGTGCTGAGGGAAAAGAGATAGTTATGGTGGGTGAGAGGTTGGATTACCTCTCTAATGTCATTTTAGCCACAGCTGCTAGAAAGTTGTTAAGGAAAGAATGTGAGGCGTATCTGGCACATATGGTAGATTCTCAGAGGCTTGTATCTAGCCTTCAGGACATACCCACCGTATGTGATTTTCCAGATGTGTTTCTAGAAGAGTTGTCGGGTTTATCGCCAGAAAGAGAGGTGGAGTTTGTAATCTATGTGCTGCTAGGAACTGCTCCGATAACTGTTACCCCTTATAGGATGGCACCCGCTGAATTAAAGGAATTAAATATTCAATTGCAAGAGTTACTAGAAAAGGGATTTATAAGGCTTAGTGTACCTCCGTGGGGAGCTCTGGGGTTGTTTGTGAAGAAGGATGGTTCCTTCAGGTTGTGTGTGGATTATCGTCAGTTGAATAAGGTGACAATCAAGAATAAGTATCCCTTACTTAGGATCGATGATCTATTCAATTGCAAGAGTTTTGGTTGAGTGAGATTTCTTTTCTTGGGCATATTGTTTCTGCTCAAGGCATAAAGGTCGATCTGAAGAAGATTGAAGTGATTATGGAGTGGAAGCCTCCTAAGAATATTGATGAAGTTTGAAGTTTTCTGGGTTTGGCTGGTTATTATAGGCGGTTTGTGAAAGGATTTTCTTCCTTTGCAGCTCCGTTGACCAAGTTGCTTCATAAGGAAGTGACATTTGAGTGGATAGATCAGTGTCAGAAGAGTTTTGATAGGTTGAAGGAGATGTTGATTGAGGCTCTAGTCCTTACTCAGCCTGTATCTGGTAAGGATTTTGTGATTTATAGTGATGCCTCTCTTAGTAGTCTTGGTTGTGTGTTGATGCAGGAGGGGAAAGTGGTTGCTTATGCTTCCAGGCAGTTGAAAAATCATGAGAAGAATTATTCGACTCATGATCTAGAGCTAGCAGCCATAGTTTTTTCTTTGAAGATATGGAGGCATTACTTATATAGAGAAAAGTGTTATATCTATACAGATCACAAGAGTCTCAAGTATCTGTCCACTCAGAGGGAGCTTAATTTGAGGCAGAGGAGATGGATGGAGTTGCTGAAGGATTATGATTTTATCATCGACTACCATCTGGGGAAAGCGAATGTGGTAGCTGATGCGTTGAGTAGGAAGTCTTTGGTTGCTTTGAGAGCAATGAATGCTCAATTGCAGGTTCAGGAAGATCAAGCTTCGGTAGCTGAATTGCAAGTGCGGCCCAATTTCCTTCAGCAGATTCAAGAAAAGCAGAAGCAAGATGAGAAGGCTAAAGCGATTCATAGATCGATTCAAGAGGGGAAAGAGACTGAGTTTGTGTTAAAAGAAGATTGCTTGTGCTTTAGAGATCGCATCTGTGTTCCTGATGATGCCGAGTTAAAGAAAGGAATCCTGATGGAAGCTCATAGTAGTCTGTATTTGATGCATCCAGGTAACGCCAAGATGTATCAAGATCTGAAAGCTTAGTATTGGTGGCCTAGTATGAAGAAAGATATGGTGGACTATGTGAGTAAGTGTTTGGTATGTCAGAAGGTGAAAGCAGAGCATCAGGTTCCTTCAGGGTTGTTGCAGCTGATATTTATTCCTGAATGAAAGTGGGATCGTGCTACGATGGATTTCCTTTCAAGGTTACCTCTTTCTCGAAGTAAACAAGATGCGATTTGGGTGATTGTGGATCGGTTGACCAAGTCAGCGCATTTCCTCCCGGTCAGGATGGATTATTCTTTGGAGAGATTAACAGAGCTGTATATGAAAGAAATAGTTCGATTGCATGGAGTGCCAATATCGATAATATCATATCGAGATTCGAGATTTACAGGAAGGTTTTGGAAGAAGTTTCAGGAAGCTTTGGGTACTCGATTGAATTTCAACATCGCTTTTCATTTGCAATCAGATGGGCAGTCCGAAAGAGTTATTCAGATGTTGGAAGATATGTTGAGAAGCTGTGTTATCGAATTCGAAAGAGGTTGGATAGATAATCTTCTTTTGATTGAATTCTCGTATAATAACAACTATCAGTCGAGTATAGGTATGGTGCCCTATAAAGCTCTATATGGAAGGAAATGTAGGACTCTTCTATGTTGGACCGAGCTCAGTGAAGACAAATTAGTAGGACCGGAACTGATCAGGCAAGCTGAAGAGAAGGTCAAGATAATCAAGGAAAAATTGAAAGCTGCATCTGATCGCCAAAAGTCTTATGCAGATTTTAAAAGAAAAGATATTAAAGTTGGAGATAAAGTTTTTCTTAAGGTATCCCCTTGGAAGAATGTGTTAAGATTTGGTAAAAATGGTAAGTTGAGCCCTAGGTTTATTGGCCTATACGAGATCATCGAGCGTGTGGGACCAGTAGCCTATAGGCTAGCTTTATCTCCAAAATTGGATAAGATACATAATGTATTTCATGTATCTATGTTGAGGAGATACAGATCGGATCCTTCTCATGTGATAGCCGCTGAATCTATTGAAGTGCAGCCTGATTTGTTCTATGAGGAAGAGCCTGTGAAGATTTTAGATCGCGAAGTCCGAGAGCTGAGAAATAAGAGGATTCCGTTAGTTAAGGTGCTCTGGAGAAATCATAAAGTAGAAGAAGTGACGTGGGAAAGCGAAGAAGTTATGCGTCAGCAATATCTGCAGTTTTTCGAATGAGGTAAATTTCGAGGACGAAATTTCTTAAGAGGGGAAGAGCTATAACGTCCCGTAATTTATTTTCGTATAAATAATATTATTAAATTAAATTAGTAAGTGTATTAAATTGAATTAAAAATTCGTTTAAATATTATTAGTATAATTGGTATGTTAATATGTTTAATTGTTAAGAAAATTTAATAGTTGAGTTAATAATTTATAATAGAAAAGCATTTTTTTTAGTAAGCGAATTTAATTAAGATTTTAATTGGAAAGCTTTAATGATGGAAATTTATCATTGGAAGATGAAATGAGTGCATTTAGAATGCATTCCATGTGAAAATTTCTCAAATCAATGACAAATTGACAATTAAAAGCAAAATTTGTGAGATCCAATAAGAAATTAGCAAATGTGTGGTGGAAAATTAAGTAAATTGGTGAGTTATCATTGTTGTCCAATAGGAGAAGGGCAAATGTAAAGGTTTTTGGGCTCAAATAGGATTTTAGAAAGTGTGGGGGTTATGATATAATTTAAGAAATAGCATAGTATAAAAAGGGTTAATTTTCGAAAACGTCATTTCCATCTTCTTCTTCCTTCTGCCGATTTGTTCTCTCCCTCTTTCTCTTCATTTTTCTTCTTCTTTCAAGCCATAAATCTCACCAATCTTCTTCTCTTTAAGTCTCCTACCCATCTATGATCTCATTTCTTACAAAAATCCCCTAAAAGCTAAGTTATATTCTCGGGTCTACAGTGCTCTATGTGAGGTATGTGCTGTTTTGTGGTTTTTTTGTGTTCAAATAGATTAATGAGCATATAGATGTATCCATAGGTATATATAGTTAGTGGGTTTTGCATTTAATTAAGTTGTTTTACTTTTTATGGCTTTAAAGTATAATTTTTAAGCCCTAAGTGATCAATTAGGGCATGAGGAGTCTAGCAAAGGCAATGAGAAACTTTGAGCTTCTAATTGGAGTGCTAGAAAGTGTGGGTGAAGGCTCAAAAAGGTTGGTATACTTTTTATCTAGAAGTTGATATATATTAGTAGCTAAAAATTTTATATTTTTTTTCGAAACTTAGCAACGAAATGATTTTTACGTGATAGGTTGTCATTTATAATATGTATGTATTGGTTCGATGTTGATGGAATGGATTTTATGGGTTAAAACTAAGTGAAATAACATTTTAAAAACCCACTTATGTCCGAATTTGCACTAAATAAGAGTCTAGGGGTATTTTCATCTTTTTAAGCTTATTTACGTGTCTAAAGAATGATATTAAAGTGATTTGTGACATAACTTTTGAAGACAAAATCAAGTTTCGAAAAATATACCCCTTGGTCGAATTGAAGCCATAGGGAAATCAAGGGGCAATTTTGTCATTTCGTTTATATTTACATGTTGTTTCCATCGTGTTGTGATGAGATGTGTGATGAATTACGATTTTGAAGAGAAAAATTCGAAAATCACCTCTTGGCGAATGTAATTATGTAATAAAATTTTTATTGTGAAACCAAGAGCGGAATAGTCATTTGGTAAGGCCCGAGAGGGAGGTTTCGAAAGATTTCAAAAAGCGAAAGTAGATAAAAATGTTCGATAGTTATGTGATTTATAAAAATTAATCGAAAACGATAATTTTCGTAATTAATAAAATTATAAAGAGTCTGAGTAAACTTGTACATTGGTAGGTAGGGATTGGTGTTTGGCATACCAATAGGATATTATTAGTAGTACTGTCCCATTACGTTTATATATTGATGTGATTAACGGACTTTGAAAGACATCGAGTGTCCGGTTCAGAATGTGATACGAATATGATGTTGAGCTCCGGCGGACAGGTACCGAGTGTCCGATACCGAAAAGAATTGTGAAATTCATTACCGATCTATAGTATCGTGATAGCATTTACGTAAGGCTCTTATGATATAATAATAATCAATAAGGAACTTGAATTGAATATATATATATATATTGAAAAGCATTTAATAAAGTTTTCGAAAAGTTGTTTGAAATTATATTATGTTGATAGTTAAATGTTTGGTGAAATGATATCTTTAACTATTATTTGTAAAAATTTGATATTGTATGTGTATACCAACTGAGCTATTTTTGCTTAACGCGTTGGATTTTCCGCGTGCAGATAGTGAGGTGAGCCGAGTAGACTAAGAGAGAGAGTTTGAAGAAAAGAGAGTCCCTAGTGTGCTCCGCAAGTCACGACATTTCTCCAAACTTTTTGGTAGACATCTTGGTTATGTAAAAATTTTGTAAAAATAAAGTTTTATGAATTTTCCTTTTATATATTCCAATGCATTTGTGTACGAGGTTTTGTAAATTTCAATGTATATGGTTTGTATTATGTTTTTAAATGTTTTCTTAAAAAAAAGTTAGGGAAACAAGATGAGTTTGTACTTTAAAATGGCTGTGTTTATTTTGTTGTAACACTTTATGTGAGAAAATGTATGTTATATTTGAAGTTGTGTGTTGAAGTGGATTTGAGACAGGCGGAGGGTCCGATTGTGGCAATTGAGAAAGTGAAATGATATTAGAAGTATTTCTTTTGATTATGCAAGTTTTAAAAATTTTGGGTTTTATTACAAAACAAAGGAAACTCCGCCGGATTTTCCGTAAATCAACTTAATTAAATAAATAGATTTTCGTAAATAAGAAATCGTAACGTCCTCCGCTTCAACTCTGGCGGCCGGACGTCGTGACCTGAGGAGGAGGGTGTTACAATCTCACCCATCACCATTCCATGAGATTCGATCTCCATGATGGCTTCTCGAAGTAGTCATACTTAGACGACAATGATGACCCTTACAGCCGCCTCAAGTAGCTGTAACGACAATTGGAGTTCATCAACATCCAAGAGGAGTACATGAAGGATGAGTAGAAGAACTTGAAGTAGGAGCTCCTTCGTGCCTAGGATGAGGTCAAGTGGATCTAGTCGGTGTTGCTTGTCATCAGCCAATTCATGGAGATGTTCGACCAAAACAACGGCATCTCGGGTCTACTATCGGCTTGAACTACTACGTTTAGATCTTCAACACCATCAATAGAGAGCTCCTAAAACCATTTGCCTCTATTGCTCTCCACCGCCATTCCAACATTGTTGTCGACATGCTTTCGTCAAAGGCCGATGTGAGTATCTTTATGCTTAGCAAGTCGGAAAAGCCCGTTGTTACTTCCATTCTCTCTTTATTTATTTAGTTGAATTTTTTTTTTTTGGGTTTGTTGACCACCTTTATCTTGGATTTTGGATTTGGTTCATTGTTCCTTTATCTCCACTCTCTCCCTTTCTCTTTCTCTTCTCCATTACTCTGATCTCTTAGTTTTTGTTTGGGTTGGACAGTGGGTTTTTAGATTTGGTGGCTGGTGGGCGTAATTTTGGGATGGTGAAGTTTGGGTATCTTTTAGGTTATGGATGTGGTGAGAGTTGGGATTGATTGGTGGGGTGCTGGCGATTAGTGTTTGGGTTGGGATTGATTGATTGTTGTCCATTATTATGGATTGTGTTTTATGATTGAAGAAGAAGAGGTGTTGAAGAACAGTGGTGGGTTCCTGCATTGTTCAAGAACAACTCTGTTCTCTTCTTCATCCATGAAGAAAGAACAATTTTTTTTTATTGTTCTTCGTCCATGAAGAACAAAAAAATTTTTTTTTTTTTTTATTTAATGAAGATCATTTGAAGATCAATTTTTTCTTTAATTTTTTTTATTTAATGAACCAAGATCTTCAATTCTGAAGATCTTGGTTCAACCTAGATTTTCATTTTTCATTTTTTTTTTTAATTGAATGAAACCCATATCTTCAAATTTTGCTAAAGATTTAGGTTTCTTCAATTTTTTTTCAATTTTTTTTAAATTCATTAAAGAGTTTATTTTTTTATTTTTAAGTTGTTTTGATTTAATGAAACCCAAATCTTCAAGTTGTTGAAGATTTGGATTTCTTCAATTTTTCTTCAAATTTTTGTTGAATATTTGGATTAGTTTTTAATTTTTTCATTTTTTTAATTTTTTCAAATTAATCTTCATCGTCCATTTTAAGGTGAACGTTGAGATCTTATGAAATTTTTTTCACTAAATCTATTTAATATTTTAATTTATTTCAAATTGGTCTCCATCGTCCATGTTAAAATGGACGGTGGACATTTGATAGAAAATTTTTTATTTAATTTATCTATCTTTTATTTAATTTTTTGTTTTTTTATTTAATTTAGGAATATTTATTATTTATTTAATTCATTACAAAAAATTGAGACAATTAACTAGAACTAAAATAAACATACTCTTGATTAGTTCATTATTGATTAAATGATAATATATCAAATAATTATCCGTTTATATACATATAAGGCAGGATCAGAGAATACAAGTTTTGACACAATTTATTAACCATTGGATTATGAAGATTTTAATGGTTTAAATCTACTCACACATTTATACACAACTTAAATTTACACTCTATATAAATGTGTTTTCTCATCTCTTTCTTCACTATTAATTACATCATGTCTCCCTCTCTTATCTCTTATTAATTATGACTTAATTTTACAACTCTATATTAATATATTCCTCTCCTCTCTCTTCATTATTATATTATCTTTCTCATCTCTCTAATTAATATTATTTTTACATATATATTTAGAACTTCTTCAACTAATATTAAAAATCAATCAATTAATATTATTCTCACTCATTGGAATTCTTTGCATCTTTATTTTTTTATTTATTTTTAAATTATGTTACTTTCAAACATATATATATTTAATAATATCTCAAAAAAGACTCACATATTTATATATTATTTCTTTTCCACATAGTCCATAAAATACCCAAAAAAATTATTATTTTTTCCTCCTCTCCATTGTTCATAAACGCACTAGGAAAGAAAAAAGAAAAACTCTACATATATATACAAAAAGAAAAATTAATACTCATATATTTATACACAACTTAATTTCACACTCTACATAAATGTGTTTTCTCATCTCTCTCTTTACCATTAATTACATCATGTCTCCTCTCTCCTATTAATATTAAATTAATAAATCATCAATTACATATATATCCATATTGCATATATATGTAGAGTTTTTTTTTTTTTTTCTTTCTTAGTGCGTTTATGAATAATGGAGAAGAGAAAAAATAATAATTTTTTTGTGTATTTTATGGACTATGTGGAAAAGAAATAATATATATATGTGTGAGTCTTTTTTGAGATACTATTAAATGTATATATGTTTGAAAATAACATAATTTAAAAATAAATAAAATAAATAAAGATGCAAAGAATTCCAATGAGTGAGAATAATATTAATTGATTGATTTTTAATATTAGTTGAAGAAGTTCTAAATATATATGTAAAAATAATATTAATTAGAGAGATGAGAAAGATAATATAATAATGAAGAGAGAGGAGAGAAATATATTAATATAGAGTTGTAAAATTAGGTCATAATTAATAAGAGATAAGAGAGGGAGACATGATATAATTAATAGTGAAGAAAGAGATGAGAAAACACATTTATATAGAGTGTAAATTTAAGTTGTGTATAAATGTGTGAATAAATCTAAACTATTGAAATCTTTATAATCCAATGATCAATAAATTTTGTCAAAACTTGTGTCCTCCTATCCTACCCCTGTATATATATAATTCTCCAATCAAACATCCTTACATTTTTATTTCAAAACCATAAATTACAACTACTCATTTTTAATGGATGCCACCATAATAATGATACCCACTGAAAATATTTGATTCTAATTAATAGGGACCTTAAATAAATATTTCAGGACATCATTAACATAAAATAAAATATTTATTTATTTATTTTAAAATAACTAATTATAATCACATATTTTTAGTGGTTCCTATAACTATGGGAAAATGAGAGGTTATTATTTGCAGCTCTAAAATAAAAATTTAAGGATGTGCTAATGGGAGATATATATATATATATATATATATATATATATATATAAGGCACTTAATTAGCAATGCGAGGAACCGAAAAATTGTCTTGTTTTGTTAAACCTCTCCTTTCGTGCCACCAAAGTGTTCACTCAAAAATAAAAAATGTTTTGTTACATTGTCTACCCATCACAATATGCGCTTGTGTTTTAACACCGAAAAGTGCCATATTACATCTTTTTTTCTTTTTTTCTTTTTTTCTTTTTTTTTTTTTTTTTTTGAAGATGCCATATTAAAGCTTTATAAACAATATACTTTTCCAAAAAACCAAAAAAAAAAAAGCTTTTTAAACCATACGAATGTAATAAGTTTTTTTTTTTTAATTAACCGAAAAAAAAAAAAAACACTCAACTAAAGAAAATGATAATTTTTACCTTGGATTTCACATAATTTATTCACTTCCAAAATTATCCCCGTAGAAGTTACATATTTCCAATTTGTCATTAGCCCTGACACCATATAAGATAATGTCATTTTATTTATACGTTAATTAATTTAAGATAATATTTTATAAATTCAATCCAACCTACGTAAAAATTTTAACAACAAAACTTCATCAATACAGTGCTACATTGTACTAGACTACCCTTCATCTCTCTCAGTCACCAAAATGAAGGAACCTTTATAATATCTCTCTAATTGATAAAAGTAGCAATTAGATAACATACATACATACATACATACATACATACATATATATAATTAGTACCTGCTGCAGCCGTGCTAGCAAGATCCTTTGAACTTCTTTTGTGTAAAACAAGCCTGGTTCGGTGATCAGGGTGCATGGCATAGAATTCTGAGAGTGCCATAGAAATGCACTTTTCTGCTACTGCGCCCTCAGGTGAGTCTACATCCAAAACAGCTCCGATATGGACTAAGGACTTCATTTGTATACTACTTGTATCTGCTATGTTGCCGGCAGTTTTCGACAGGACTCTCGCATGAAAGAAAAGAAGGAAAAGAAGCCTAAGGTTTAGGTTCAGCATGGCAAATAAGTTTGTAAGAGCAAATGATACTTACCGTAATGTTGTAAAGATATTTATAGTAAAAGATGACTTTTTGGGGATATTTTTTGGTCTAGCACTAAAAACACGTTGCTTAGAATTAGCAGGGGACAACAAGGCAAATGGGTTTGTAAGAGCAAGTGGGAACTCCACTGTGGTAAAGATACTTATACTAAAAGATGTATCACTGCCTAAAAATAAAATACAATATACGTTAACAAATTAAGATACTGAAATAATAATCTGAATTTTTCATGGGGATACTAAAACAATATGAACTTTTCAATTAGTATTGAAGAACTTAAATGGACTTTTGTAGCCCGATCAATGTTCATAAACTAAAGTTCACGAACAAAATACTGAAAAATACCACAATTTGTGGCCTTCATTTGCAGTTTGAAGTCATCCTTTATGAACTGTAGTTTGCAAATATTGATATTTTAAAAGTTGTCATTTCAGTTATTCGGTGCTAATTCAAAAACTAACTTTTTTTTATTCCTACTCATGTTGTTTTCTCTTTTTTTAATGTCTTAATCATTAGGAAAGGAAGATAATTGGTCGACGATACACGGGATTTATAGGTCTGGAAGAAAAATAAAAGATTCGTTTAGAGTTTACTTGTCAACCATATTTTAAGAGAAATAAGGTTTCCTGGAAAGTACTTATTGGAGCCAGTAGCGTGCAAGAAAACATGAACAAAATTGACTAGCTGCTGTCTGAGTCCTGACACAGGAGTCTTTTTCTGTGAATAATATTTTGAAAAATAGAATAATAAGAGATGATTAGAAACATTCTTGGTATAAAAAAATTAACGAGTTTCGTTGAAACTCAATTTAGGGATCTCTTTAATCTAGACTTTTATAGATATTTTTTAAATATTTTTGGGGACAAATAATGTCTTTGGGGTCGGATTTGGGAATTAATTAATTAAGAAAGGGATAGTTTTGGATGATTACAATTTACACGGGATTCATAGGTCTTTGGAAAAGATAATTCATTTGCTCAATACGCACTGTTAACTAAAATTTTTAGATAAATGAATGCTTCTTGGAAAGTGATTTAGAGCCAGCAGAGATTAAAATAGAATAGAGGTTTAGCTATTTTACTCAACCACTAACTTTATCCATAAATCATAGTCCTTAAAATGATTATAAAAGTAGCTATTTAAGTCAATCCAAATACTTCAATTTATGGATAAGGTTAGTGGTTGGTTAAGATAGTCAAACCCATATAACAATTAAAGATATTTAGATACGTTCGGTAGTGCAAAATTAGGGAGTTGTCCAAACTCTATTTCATCTTATTTTAATTGGTGTTTTAAAGTATTTAGTCAAATTAATTCGATAAATGGTTTTGCTTCCAACTGCGCCACCCCCATCTGCCCAGCTACCTTGATAGCAAAGGGCAAGGTTCAAGTGCTAAAGCCCACAAACTATGAACAATTTTTTTCACTTAATATGAGTTGACCTCTCCCACCTTTTAGGAGCAATATTCCAAACCGCGCATTAGATTTCTATCTCAATTAGGTCCCAACAGTTATCTGACTTAGCTAAATGGTTTTTATTTTACTTGTGACTCATGAGAGAAAGAATATGAATTTAGGAAGTCAACCTTCCTAAGAGGTGAGATTAGTACTTACCAACTATGTATATAACCATTAACCACTCAATTAAATAAATATTTGGTGAATTTATAAGTTATATATCACAAAGAGGGTAATTAAATATACTATCCAGTTAAAAAACTAAACAAGAATGGTTGTGTTGCCCAAAAAAAGAAGTTATAACTGCATCCATTATTTTATAAAAGAAAATTGATACTATAATAACCACAATAAAAAGTACTTTTTTGGGGAGGACTTGGGGAACGAAAATTTGAAATTGAGATTTCGACGTTATGAAAAGTGTGATTACCAACCTGACTATTATTGAGACCACAACTAAAACTACTTTAAAGGACATAAGAAATCACTAAATTATATTTTACCATTCATCTAGTATAACTCATGCTAACTGGAAGGCTACATTAAAAGGACCAAAAATTTTGTAAGGCAGCGTAATTGAAAAAAAAAAAAAAAATCTATTAGAAGTTCTTTCCAATGGTTTTTGAAAGCAATACAATGAATTCATAAGTTTTAACTTGCTCATAATTATTAATGTAATTTTATATTCTTAATTTCGCTTATCAATTTTAAAATTTTTAGTAAGGTAATGGCAATAAATATTAAAAAAAAATTAAAAAAAAATCAAACAAAAGAACCAAAACTCACAAACAAACGTTTTAAGTTAATTTGTTAAGTTCAAAGTTCGGGTTTGAAGAAATGAAAAATAGAAAAAAAAAAAAAAAAAAAAAAAAAGGAGAATACAGGATGAACCAATGATAGTGAAGAAGAAGGATAAGAAGACAAGTTGTTAGTTAGATGCATATAGGATTATTTTTGGTACATTAAAGGGTGTAAGGAAAATAAGTATATCAATTTTCCCAAAAAGAAAATACGTATATCTCTTTGTATATCTCGTTGATTATGGTACTAGATGCTTCTAACAAGTGTGTGGTTATGGTAGTTTTTTGGGTGGAAATATGGCAATAAGAAAATAAATTCAACATTCGGGTACATAATAAATTCAATTCTTTGTATAAACAAGTGGCTGGTTTGGACTGGATGATTAACTTAGACAATTGAGGCCAGAACAGTAGTATAAATGAAAAGTCCAGGCATCAATATCACAAGAAGTCTTTTGTGGGGACACAAATATTTCATAAATGAATACCGGGTGTGTTTACTTCATGGATTGGGGAATGAGAATCAAGAATGGATTGATTGATGGTGTTTATTTGCTTAAAATTTATTCCGTAATGGGAATGAATGTGTGGACCCCACATCAATTTAGGGTTGAGGAATGGGAATCCCATTCCCCCCAACCCACTTGGGAATCTCATTCTCATTCCCTTTGTCAAGCTAAAATGTCCCTTATACCCTTCTTAAAAAAAAAAAAAAAACAAACAAACAAACAAACCCTATTTTGACACATTTGGGATTTTATATTTATATTCATGGTTGGTTGTTATTTTGTTTTATGAACTTGTAGTTGGTTGTTTTATATTTATATTTATATTTATAAATATAAATATTTATATATAAGGTGCTTATGAACTTACTATAGATACAATATTGGGATTTTATATTTATATTCATGGTTGGTTGCTATTTTGTTTTATGAACTTGTAGTTGGTTGTTTTATATTTATAAATATAAATATTTACATATGCTATAAGTTTTCATAAAAAATGTGCTAGTGCAAAATGTTATATTTTATAAGAAATAATTTACAGTTAGCACTAAAATTTTGAGTTTAATTGAAGAATATTACAATAATACGGTTAAGAAAGTTTAGGTAATATTTTATATATAATTTTAAAAAATGATTTGATATACCATATAAATACATAATATCTTCTTCTAAAAATAAAATAATAAATACATAAAATGCTTACAATAATATTGTCAAATTATTAAGAATTTTTTTTTTTTTTTAGCTTATTATGACGAATTACAAGATAAAAAGATAACACTAACATTTTAAACAAAATTTTATACATTGTAATTAATCCATAATTTTAATTAAGGGCATTTTTGTAACTTATAATTAATCCATTCCGATTCCAAAGTAAAGTAAACAGCTTAATGGGAATACTGCTGATTCCGATTCCGATTGTTACAGTTGAAGTAAACAACTTATTCTGATTCCGATACTTCATTCCGATTCTAGATCATTCTGATTCCTATTCCGATTCCTCCAAGTGAAGTAAACGCACCACAAATGTAAACATATATAGCAAAGTTTCTTTGGTTTTTTGTTCCTTATACACACACATAGATATATATATATATATATATATATAACGAATCAATTAAATTAATAATTTATATTTGAATTAAATAGGAAAAAAAATTATTTTAGAAGAGAAAATATAATAAATAAATTTAATTGGTTCGTCCGAATTTTAAAAAGTTAAAATATACTAATGGTAGAATTACAATATATATCTATTTATATGAGATAGAATCGGTGGACATAAATTTTGATATAGTTTGTTGGCTATTGGAAGATGATGATTTCAATGGTTTAAATTCACTTACACCTTTATATATAACTTAATTTTACACTCTATATAAATGTGTTCTTTTTCATCTCTCTTTATTATTATAACATCTTTACTTTCTCTAATTATTATTAAAACTCACTTATTAATAGTCTTCTCACCGAACCAAATTCTCTACATTTTTTTTTTCTCTATTAATTTTTCAAATTATATTATTTTGAAATATATTTTCATTTAATAATCTTTAAAAATGGATTAATATATATTTTTTTCCTTTTCTGTATAGTACACAAAGGACAAAAAAAATTATTATTTCTTTCTCGTCTTCATTCTGCATAAACTGCACAAAGAAAGAAAGAAAAAACAACAGTATTTTTTTTTCCTGTTATCTTTTCTATAACCAAATGAAAAGATTATAAATAGTCTCGGAAACTGATGTCCTCAATGTGTGGAAGAAGATTTCAATCGAACCGCCAATGAAAGCCACATCCAAGTTTCAAATCAATATTAGATTTTATAATGATTTGACGTATTTGTCTGACTTTATTGTAACATCTCTATAAATGACAAGTTGGCAATTTCACATGTCTCGCGTGGGGACACATTTCATTGATGAACACTCCCAGTGTAAACATCTATACTAAAGTTTCTTTCTTTGTTTGTTTTGTTTTTTTGTTTTTGTTTTTTTTTTTTTTCATATTTAAGAGAGAGAGAGAGAGAGGGATTATATGGTAAATATATCTTAAAATTTTTATTTCAGAAATATTAATTAGAATTATATATATACAAAAATGAGATAAAAACTCAAAGAACAAAGGAAAAAATTAAAAGAGAGTCTGAACTCTCCGATAATCAGAACTGAGAAGATACTCTAACTCTTGAAAAGTATTCAACAAAGACATATCCTCTACTGACATTTCAAAACCTCTTTTTGCCAACCAATTAGCAATATTATTTACATCTTGAGGCACAAAAAAAGATTTTAACATGTCATCCTTCCTCATGATATTCAAAATGTGCATAATTATAGACTTGTGGCAAATGGGAGTAGGATTGGATTGAAAAATAAAATCAATGGCTTCCTTATTATCTGATTCCACTAAAATTACAGTACAAAATAAATCCTAGACAATAATAAGGTCTCCTCAAATTGTCCTTAACTCAACTTTTAGAACTGTACATATACCAAGAGAGTGCATAAGACCTCCCTTAAATAAATATTGATCATCACGAATTAACATATTTTTTTGTAAGTCTCATCACTATGCTAGGTCGCATTGAAATTTAATGGGATATATATATATATGTGTGTGTGTACGACAGAATTTGAGATTTAATGGAAATACAAAGACTTTTTTTTTTTTTTTTAGTACAATAACTATATCTGGGATAAACCCAGAGGACATTCGAGACCTTTAACCGAGATGTGACACTGGTGGCACGGCCCGGGGGACTACTCCCATTGGGGAGGGAACCACCCACACAGAGGTGGGGGAGAGACCCACATTAAAGTGGGGGAGACGACCCATACAATTGATAGAAAACTAATTAAGAATAGTATAATTATTATTATTATTAGTATTATAGATATTATTATATATTATATAATATTAGGCTTATACAAAGTAAACTAGGGGTGTCGAACCCATGCCCCCTTACAAAGGGAGGCATGGGTGGCTGCTGGCGCTACCACTGCGCCAGCAGCCAATTGACTGGAGATACAAAGACTTTAACACTGGCATAATGAGACTTTGTATCTCCACTAAAGTCCAAATTTTGAATTGAGAGATTTTAATACCGAGATAACGAGACTTCAGGTCCATGAATAAAAGCCATGTCAGTTTACTTTGCCCAGAAATCTCTTTGGGCTGTTGCAAGAAAACTTTTACAACAGACTGAGCTAACTTTTTTCTTCACGCACACATATAATACAGTATAAATATATGCATCAGTATAAATTCTATACTTTATGTTCGAAACATCAATTTTGAAACAATATTTACAACAAGTTCTTTCCGATGTCGAAAACCATACAACCTAATTAAATTATATGCATATATTTATCGTTCTAAAATAAAAATTTAAGAACGTCCTAATTGAAGAATAATAATTATTATTATTATTATTAGAGCTTCTATGGTAAAGTCAAGTGTTTTTTTAGGATTTTCCTTTTTTTTTTCTTTTGGAAATTAGACAAATGATATCTCTCGCCCCCATCCTATCTAATTCATATCAAATTTGGTAGAT